>JAZHYW010002631.1:0-18489 GCA_037355805.1 Ixodes ricinus
ACCGAACCGAACCGAAAACCGGAACAGAACCGTTATTTTTAGCCGAACCGGAACTGAACCGAACCGAAATCTTCGCCGCCATCTTGGAACTGAACCGGAACCGAACCGAAAAAAATATAACGGTAACCGGTTCAAAACGGTTCAAGGTATTTTTTTATTTTTTTTTGGTATCGCAAAATGAACATATGGGAATAAAAAATTGGTTGCTGTATTTCTATCTGTTGATGAAATCGTCATATACAGAATTGCAATGTATGGTAAATTGTGGGTTTTCATGGCGCTTTTGTATTGGCACTATGATTAACCGTGGTCACGTGACGTCATGGTGTCAATACATGTTGTCAAGTAATGTCACATGACCTCGTGACGTCACGTGACTCACCGCGTCAACTCGATTTCATTTGAGGAAGTCACTAGATGTATTAACCTTGTTGACAGCGTGACGTAACATGACATCACGATTTTGTACCAAGAGTGACGTAACACCGTGACGTAAGCGATTTTCAAAGCCTTTAGTCGAGTAATCGGGCTTATGACAATCAGCATCGCCAAACATTCGGATAACGGCTCATGTAAATTAAATATGATAATAGCCCAATTCTAACAATATCTGAAGCTCAGCCCAAGCTTTTGCTTTCCAAACCCTTGCCGCCTAGGGCATAACTATGATGAACACTGACGGTATTTAATTAGCGTCAGATCACGTGGCCGCTTGTTCAAATGGCGAGTTGAAGAGGGGATCGACAGCTGTCTCTTTCCTTTATTTTTTCTGCATCTGCTATTACGTGGAGGGGGAAACTAATGGATGTTTTCGCAAGCTAGCAACGTCAGGGGTTACTTGTTAACAGTATTTATTGAAAGTACAAAAAAATGTTTCAAGACCAATTTTACATCATTGAGGCACCCAAATTCTTTTCGTTTTTCTGTACTGCATCCGAAAGATGTCCCCGAGAATAGAAGTATTAAAATGAATAAAGGCGACTTATTAATATGACGTTACATAGAACTACATGTGTGTACGGAAGGAATACCTAAAAAAAAAAAGATTTTAGTGACCTCAGAGGGGCAGCCGAACGTTGGCAGTCGCTGCCACTCTTACACCAGCGTCGTTCTCAAGTTATTGCCCAAGTTTTGACCCCCTCTGTATTTTGCTTAAAGGAGCTATAAAAATATTTCCATACATCACTAAATACTACTCAGGATCACTCCCTAACGTTAATAACTGTTTCAACTTGGCTTTGCTCTTTTTTCTAGGCAATAGCAGTCACTAACAAAATTAGAAAAATATGAGCATCATTCATCTCCTCAACTCGGAGCCAGAAGCGGCCGCGTGGCCCGGTGCTTATCTTATGCCGCCAATTAGCGTTAAAAGAATTGGGCTATTCTCATCACCGCAGTGGTTGAACACGAGCCACTACCTGAGTGTCCGCAGAGGCATTGATTGTTACGAGCCGATGTACATTGCTCACGCAGTTCTCCTGTCCAATCCATGAGCCGCGCCCGACTGTCGTTAGGCGGGTGGTTTTGATCCCACAATTACGACATCAATCTGTGCGAAGGCAAGACTAAAAGAAATAGCCTCATTTTATCCTCACAATTTCACCGGGACAAAAGAAGTGTCTGAATCCGTGGTGGTCTGTGCGAGTATACTTGGGCCAGACTAGGACCAGTACTCCTCTGAAAGGTCATGAACATTCCAACCCGATATCGTTTTAGGACGCCTTTAAACTTCACGGAGTGCAAGATAAAAGCAATGAAGGGTTGCTGTTAACAAGCGACAAACAAAATCGTCGAATTAGCACACACAAACGGAGGACGCAATTCCTCAGGAATGCTTTCAGCCTTTCCACTCTGGTGAAGAAGGAAGACCAGCGAAGCTGTACTATGGTGGGAATGAAGTAATGGCCGGCCACAAGTCGGCAAGCCAGAGTGGAAAGGCTGGAGAGGTTGCCGCCATCTATGCGCGACGGCGGCAACCAGACAACCGGCCAGCCGTTTGTCTGGTTGCCGTCGTCACTTACAGATGGCGGTAGCTGTCCAAAGTTTAGTGTCATCATTTAGTATCATACTGGGGAAACTAGCCCTTAACAGCTCCGCTATGAAAATAAGTGTGTGTGTGTGTGGGGGGGGGGGGGGGGGGGGGGGGTTAGTTTTAAAACATACTGGGTTGTAAAGGTTCCTCTTCCCTACATCTTTGGCGCAGACCAAAAAGCGTTACCCCGGAAACTACTTTGTTTGCAAAAACGCTCTTGCTAAAAAAGCATGTTTTTGTCGTGCCACAGCGTTCGCGCCGTTCCTCACGACAATGCACTAAGAATAATAATATGTGCCTTTGAAATACTTGGCTATCACTGAGCTTGAACCTCCTGCAGCGTGTATTTTGCACCATCGAATTCGATTTTCTCAGCAAGAAGAAATCACAATGACCACCAGCCTATAGTGTGATGGCGTCACGTGCATACAATGTTAAACAGTTCAGCTTTCTGGTGAAATCTGATGTTCGCAACACTAGCAATAGATGTCCTAATTGTAAAGTTGTGCAGTATTTATGACAGTCTCGCGATGATATATGGCAGCCTAGAGAAATTTTTTGAGCGCATGACAATTCAAGCATAGTGTTGTAAAGTGAGGGCCCAAAACAAGTGCAGGTAAAACCGAATAAAACATCAGCCTCCCGAAGCAGTATCTAGCGAAGTTTCGAGCTCATGCAAGCTGATGAAATGTGATTTATATTAAGATTTTACGATTATTCTTCTGTCCTTATGCGCTATTTATGTAAAATTATGAATTTCATTGCGTGCATCTTTACGCATCTCTTTTGGCAGTAAGTCGTTCTGAAAGGGATTATTTAGAAAAATAACATTAATTATCTGTCTCTTTTTGAACATTTCGTGCATTTGACTTCCAGTCTATCATGTGAGCACAGAGTCGTTTTTGGCATACAATGCAAGCCGATATTTCACACTGCCAATCAGCAAACGTAAAAACACTTTTACGCAGACTCCACAGCTGGTGTAGTTTGGAGTATCGTCCTTCCGCGTCGGTCTCAAGCGGTTATGTGAACTTTATAAAGTAAAATTTATTGATCATTATAAAAATATATTTGATTACCAACTGAATATTTGACAACATAAATAAAGGGCCGACCACCCTAAAGCAATACCCCCCCCCCCCCCCAATTATCTGAAAGGTTCTCTGCAAATCTTTTCCGGCGTTTTTATCCTCGACAGGCACGTTGTAAGTGAAATGGGACAGCCTTACACACATTTCTGATCTTGAAGCTAATTTAAATAACTATGTGTTCCTTACAGATATAACTTCTCAAACATATAGAAGTCTGTTACTGCCTCTTTTACGTGGTGAACATTAATTTTATGTGTCTGTGGGCTGGACAAAAACAAAGTAAACAGGGGCGCGCGGCTGAACTATGACGATTACGCACGCAAACCGCCAGAAAGTGTCCAATTAAGTAGCTGCCATGTCGAGTAGAACGTGAAATACTACTTCGTTTTACTTAAAAAAAAAAATCTTGGAGGACGCTTAAGCTTCGCCTTTAAAAGTGGGACGCGGTAACCTTAACGGGCCTCGTTAGCATCGCATTCTCATTTGCTGCGCAAACGTGCCTCGCGTGGCCTAGTCAAAAGTGACTGACTCGCAACCGAAGGATCGTGAGTTCGAATCCCACCTCAAATTCTTAATTTTTTTTTTCTTTAAGGAAAAGGAATTATTTTTGAAAGTGAAATCAGTTGAGACATACGGAGACCTTTAATTCGTATTACATGTCATGTTTTGATCACTCTCATTCCACGCGTGATGTCACGTTTCACGTGAGCATTGTGGGTTGTTTGAAATTCTTGCGCGAGGGCATGTGGCTGTGACGTCATGACCCTATCGACCAATCAGGATTTTCCAGTCACGCCACCGACATCGGCTTTTCTGTGTGATGAGCTCCTTAACGCTATCGCGTTAAAATAATCTATTAGCAAGGGTGATGCTCATTTGCAAATTAAATTGACCGGCATCATTTCAAGAACAAACCTCCACAGCCAGGCTATGCCAGCTAATCCTGTATAAGAAAATGTTCACTTGGGCAAGCGCTATTTTGGACCAGATTCGATCTGAATGCGAAGGTGCGTATAGATTAGAGTGAACAATTGGGATTACTTCTGATGCATGATTAGTCGCTTGCATGCGGTGCTGTGTGCAAAGAATGTTTGGTTAGAACAACAAGCATTTTGATTTCCGCTCGGTGTTTCTATAAAAATAGACTGAAAGGAATTATACGATACTTTTGTGCATTTTGAAAGTTTCATTGCTTTTAGCTCAGTTGAGTCGTCATCATATACATATATATTGTGAAGCGTATTTAGTAAACCATATTTCATGATATATATGGCCACGAGGTGCTCATTTCATAATTTTATGTGATGTAATTAATTCCTTAGTTCAAGGACACGATCACGATTTCACTTTTAATACTGCGACACAAAGTTGTACCAATCACGGGTATTTCAGGCGACCTACCACACTTCGCGACAACATTTTATACCGTTTAAATAGATCAGCTGGCATTTTAGAATTTTACTTAAACACGAAGAAAAGACAAGAAAATACAGTATAGTTCTAAATTTCAAGCTGATCTATTTACATGTATGTACCAACAAGCTCAAACTCTTTACTCTTCTACTTAAACATTATGATTCAGGTAAAATATATGTTACTGGCTAACAAAGGGATGTTGAGTCGTACGAACACGACGTAACGTACGTTAATGTAGATTTTCTTCTACTCTTGTGTCGAAATTAAATAACTGAATTTCATACTTCTGGTACTAAAAAAACAAAAGTAAATTGCAGGGACGATAGAAGAAACTATATAGTTAATCGTTTCACGGCGTAAAAGGTGTATATTGCAAGAACAATGCGGAAAATATATTTTCAATTTAGCGGTTCAAACCGGTTCGAACCGGTTCGAACCGGTTCGAACCGTTATTTTTTGCTCCCCGGAACTGAACCGGAACTGAACCGAAAGCCGTGAACCCGAACCGCAACCGGACCGATAAAAATTTCGGTTCGACACTCTGGTTACCAGTGCGACAATGTGTCCGTCTTGGAGCTCCGCGACGCCTCTTGCGATGCCAATCCCTCTTGCTAGAAGCAACTGGAGGCTTCCTTCGAGCAAAACGTCGCCGCAGAATGTTCCATCAACCTCGACGGGTACGAAAACACTTGACCGCGGTGGTAGATTCACGTGGTTTGCGAGGACTCGTACTGCGGATGACGTCGCTTTGGGTTCCTCCGCTGGTGGAGCAGGTTTTCGTAGCGTCAGCCGGTTTGTTCCGAGGTCGATGACGGCGCCATACTCGCAGAGAAAGTCCATGCCGAGGATAACGTCCCTCGAACAGTCTTGCAGAACGACGAACTTTACAGGGCACGTCTCACCGTGGATCTCGACGCGAGCAGTGCATCTCCCAACCGGCGTGATGAGGTGCCCTCCGGCGGTTCGTATTTGAGGTCCATCCCACGGCGTCGTGACTTTTCGAAGGCGGCGGGAGAGCCTCCCACTCAAGACTGAGTAGTCTGCTCCGGTGTCAACGAGTGCTGATGCGTCGTGGCCGTCGATGACGACGTTTAGGTTATTAGACACCGTTGCAGGGGCGTCGTGTCGGTCTCTGGTAGCGTTCGAGTGGGGACCCTCCGACGTTCGTGGAGGATCTTGGCGTCGGTCGTCTTCGGCAACTCCACCTCCAGGGTTGCCGCGCCTAGTTTCCCCGGCGAGGAGCGAGGGGTGACAGGCTTTCACGTCGGGGTCGGTGCATCGGTGAAGCTGGACGTCGTGGCGACGGCGACCGGAACTCTCGGCGGGACGCAGGCTCGGGTGACTGAGGTCGTCGCAGGTACTCGTCGATCTCCCGAGGGCGTTCACCATAACGGGGGCGTGGGTCATTCGGGTGGAACCCGCGCAGCCCGAGTCGTCGGTATGGGCATTGGCGGTAAAGCCGGGCACTGTCCAAGGCAGAGAAAAATTACTCGACAACCGACAAGGAATGTCTCGCTGTCGTCTGGGCGCTGCCGCTAACCAAGTTCCGCCCATACCTGTACGGGATCCCGTTCCGCGTTGTCACGGACCACCACGCTCTCTGTTGGCTCGCCAACCTCAAGGACCCGTCAGGGCGCCTCGCTCGCTGGAGCCTTCGACTGCAAGAATTTGACGTGACCGTTGTGCACAAGTCTGGCCGCAAGCATAATGACGCCGATTGTTTGTCTAGGGCCCCAGTCGAATCTCCTCCTGACAGCACCGACGACGATGATGACGCCCGTTTTCTCGGAGCAATAACAGATACCGACATGGGAGCACTTCAACGAGACGACCCCGAACTTCGCGCCGTGATCGACCACCTCGAAGGTCAAGGAAGCTCTGTTCCGCGACTCTTGGCCCGAGACTTGCCAAGCTTCGTTCTGCGACGAGGCGTGCTCTTCAAGAAGAACTTCGGAACGAGCGACCCTGCCTGGCTGCTGGTTGTTCCGGCCAGCCTGCGAGAAGAAATCTTTCAAGCATGCCATGACGACCCGACAGCTGGACACCTTGGCTACAGCAGGACGCTCGCCCGGATTCGTGACAAGTACTACTGGCCGAGACTCCCGAAAACAGTCCACCTGTACACAAGGTCGTGCCATGAGTGCCAACGACGTAAGAGGCCTCCGACGAAGCCAGCAGGACTCCTGCAGCCGATACCTGCCCCGACTAGGCCTTTCCAGCAGGTCGGAATGGATTTACTTGGGCCGTTCCCAACATCGGCGCAAGGAAATCGGTGGATTATCGTCGCGACCGATTATCTTACACGATACACCGAGACGAAAGCCCTGCCATCTGGAACAGCGGTAGAAGTCGCTAAGTTTTTTTGTCGAGTCTATTCTCCTTCGACACGGCGCACCTGAAGTGCTGATCACCGATCGCGGGTCGTCCTTCATGGCACAGCTGACTCAAGAAGTTCTTCGGCTCAGTCATACGAGCCATCGACGAACAACCGCTTATCACCCGCAGACCAACGGGCTAACGGAGCGGCTCAACAAGACGATCACCGACATGGTCTCCATGTACGTCGACGTAGAGCATAAAACATGGGACGAGGTGTTGCCGTACGTCACGTTTGCGTACAACACAGCGGTGCAAGAAACCACGGGAATGACACCGTTCCAACTGGTACACGGCCGGACGGTTGCCACAATGCTCGACGCCATGCTGCCTCACGTGCCGGCCGACGATGGCAACGACGATGCTCAACTGATCTCGCAACGCGCGGAAGAAGCTCGTCAACTGGCAAGAATCAAGATTCAAGAGCAACAACGAGTCGACGCACGCCGGTATAACCTTCGTCGCAAAGACGTCCACTTCCAACCCGGAGACCGGGTATGGGTCTGGACACCGATACGGCGCCGTGGTCTTAGTGAGAAACTCCTAAAGCGCTACTTCGGACCATACAAAGTACTTCGTCGACTCGGGGACCTGAACTACGAGGTGATGCCCGCCGGAACACGGACTTCATCACGCCGCCCTCCACGACCAGAAGTCGTCCACGTCGTGCGCATGAAGCCGTACTACACTCGATAGGACTGTGGACCTTATGTGTTCCAAAGGACTCTTTAGCTACCGTTACTTTGTTTGCTTTGTTTTGGTTTAAGCTGCATCAGGCGATGCACTTTTTAAAGGGGGGAATAATGCCGCGCGCGCAGCTTGCCAAGTAGGCAGTGCGCGAGTGGCCTAACGGTTATAGTGCCTGCCTCCCACGCGAAAAGCCCGGGTTCGATTCCTGGCCGCGGGGACGCCTTTTGTTGACATCCAATGTAATGTTCTCGTAAATTCGAGAATTTCGAGGTGTGTTGCTTGTTCGAGGTTAGAAAGTTCTACACGCCGAACCTTCTGGGCCGATTATTCCAGAAGTCTACGCGTGTACATAAGGGGCTTCGCGTGGCGAACCAAGTCAGTTTCGCCTCAGCGTTCGATCCTGCTGCTTCGCCGCTCTCGACGCCCGCGACGCTCTGTTATTATCTTCTGTTTCCTTTTTACTTTTGGGCACAAGTTCGCCCCATTAAACGTTTAGTTTCTTTTGTTATCACCGCCTCATCACTTGTCATCCGTGACAATATTCACAAAACAAAAAATATTATTTCTTGGTGCAGCGTCGTGAGAAACGACGCGAGTGTCTGGCGTCATAAAAACCCGCTTTCTGGCAGGAGTGATTTTGCAAACGAAGTAGCTTTGCGGGATCGCGCTGCCTGGTCTGCGCCCAAAATGCGGAGCAGAGCAACCTTTACAACGCAGTATGTTTTAACTCCCCCCCCCCTCCCCTTTCATTTTACGATGCTCTTCCAAAGGATACTTTTCATTTCTGAGGGACTCCCTCGTCCGTTTTGCCGGGGGTGCCGATTCGACAGTTATATTTGTGTCATTTGTTAACAGTACTCCTCCATTTCTTTTATTTTGCACAAAAACAGTAAAGATTAAAAAAAAACTGAGAATTTGAGTGGCTGCCTCTAAGGCCACTAGAATCTTTCGTTTTAGGTATCCCTGCCGTACACACTTGTAGTTTTATTTATCGTCAGATTAATAAGCCACATTTAGTCCTGTCAATCCTTCTATTTTCGGGGACAACTTTCATGAGACAGTTCAGCGACAACGAAACCATGTTTGGCTGCCTCAATGATGTGTACATGTAAAATGGTTCATGCAACCATTTTTGTACTTTCAGTAAATACCACTAAGAGCTAATCCCTGACGTTGATAGCTTTCCAAAACAGAGTTTTTTTCTCCACTCAATGACAGATGCAGAAAAATAAAGGAAAGAAATAGCTTTTCCTTCCTCAACTCGCTATTAGAACAAGCGGCGATGTTATCTGATGCTAATTGTGTACCGCCAGTGTTAGAGTTCGGCTATTCTCATCTTTGATTGAACAAAAGCCAACACGAATGATTGGCGATGCTGATTGCAAGAACCCGAGCACTCGACTCGGGCTTATGACAATCGAGTACGTCACGGATGTCACGTGAATCGCCGTGAGAAGTCGTGATGGCATGTGATGTCACGATGTCAACAAGGCTAATACATATATATTCCGTTGCAACTCAAGAAGGTAGGGCAAGGGAAAAGAAGGCCGGGGAGAAGAAGCAGACGGAACGCTGGAGAAGAAGGGGAAACCTCCTCCTCTCTCCAGCGTTCCGCCTGCTCTTCGTCCCCGGCCTTCCTTCCCTCGCCCTACCTTCTTGAGTTGCAACGGACTATATTGACGTGCTCAATTTAAGCCGACTTGACGCGGTGAGTCACGCGACTACGTCACAAGGCCACTTGACGTGGCATTATTTGATAGCATATCTTGACACTATGACGTCACGTGACCACGTGACACATGATTAATCGTAGTGCCAATGAAAAAGCGCCACGATAACCCACAATTTTTCATACATTACAATTCAGTATATGACAATTTGATCACTATATAGAAATACAGCTGTCAATTTTTACTTCTGGAAATACTCATTTTGTAATAAAAATATTACCGTGAACCGTTTTGAACCGGTTACCGTTATATTTTTCCGGTTCAGTTCCGGTTCAGTTCCAAGATGGCGGCGAAGATTTCGGTTCGGTTCAGTTCCGGTTCGGCTAAAAATAACGGTTCTGTTCCGGTTTTCGGTTCGGTTCGGTTCCGGTTCGACACTCTGCCTGAAACATACATAACACTTCCCGCGACGTAATTGAAGAAACCAAAGGAAAAACAGCACTGCACACACTGCCAAAACGTTATGCTTCGTTGATGTCTGGAAGACGGCGATGTATTGTGGGGTAGTGCTATTGCGCTGCAGGGTTGTCGGTTGCCACCTGTGGGTTAATTTCAAACTCACTGACCACAGGCTCGTCAACGCAGTTTTCTGGATCCCTTAGGTCGGGCAGGAATCCGTCCGTTGAGCGTTACATCGCGTTTTCATGATGATGATCCCCTACCGAAAAAAACGGTATGATTACAGAATGAAGAACAAACCGGGAATCTGAAAAACGATTTAAATATACCAGGAAACTTACCGTATTTTAGAAATACGGTATAATGGTCCATCTGGTCTCGGTGACGGCACCAGATATATGTGCCCTGAGCCGTTGTGACTCGAACCTGGAACGACCCTGGGCCAGATTGCTTCAGAATCATGCCGGGAACTCACTTCTCGGAGCTTCTATAGTTTCTCACGAGAACATTGTCATTCACACTAGAACTCTTTGTCCGTGCCTTTCGCTGCGAGGTTTGGAAGAACTGTTGATGTCCTACTCATTCCTCAACTGAAGCATTGATGGTATCTAGACTGGTGCGAAGTCTTCTGCCTAAGAACAAACTTGCAGGTGTTTCTTTGTCGTCGTGTGAGGGGTATTGCGGTACGCCAGAAGAAACGTTAGTGCCGTCAACTCCAGCGAGTCTTGCGGTCGACTTTTTCGGAGAGCAGACTTCAATGTCTGAACAATTCTCTCCGCGAGGCTATTAGTACTCGGATGATAGGCAGCGCAGGATGTGACGATCTCCTCGATTCTTGATCAAAGTCTTGAATTTTATTGAGACGAACTGGGGCCGTAGTCTGTAACAATCGTCACAGGTACGCTAAAACGGCAAAACAAGTCCTAAAAACGTTGGATCGAATGTTGGGATGTCGTTTTAACGTTGCACTTTTAGTTGCTACTTCCATCGCAAGAGCTCTCTCTACCGCCTTCTGGAAAGTCAGCTTTTCGTCTTCTGTGAAGAGGATGCGCTGTACATCTTCTCGGCGAAGGCCGCACACAATGCGGTCGCGGAGCACTTCGTCAAGAAAGCTTCCAAAATCGCAGCTCTGTGCTAGGTCTCGCTGTTCAGCTAGAAATTCGGCGATGGACTCGCTTTCTTCTTGCGATGGCTTGTAGAACTTCGCCCTTTTTGCTATGACGGATGGCTGCGGCGCAAGATGATGATCCAGAAGCTTTAGCAACGCGGTAAACGACTTTTCGGACGGTGACTGTGGGCCGTGAGTGACTTTAACAAAGCGTACGTCTTCGGACTGATGAGACTCAAGAAGGCACGAACATTCTTACCTTCGGGACCCTCGTCTACCAGGAGGAACGACGCCAGTCTTTTTTCGTAGAAGCGACAGTCGCTCGTCGTATCGTCGAAAGACTTGATGTGCCCGATGCGACTCATGCTCCTTGCTGAGGGGTTGCGCGCTTGATGGCCACTCCACGATTCCGATGCTGGACAATCCTTAGCTGAAGTTAAGCCAACAGCAGTCAGAGGACGATCCAACCCGTCGACACAATGGTAGCGGGAATTCTTTGCAAGAATCCCTTCTCGTCGCCAATAAATGTAGTGTATTTACAAGAAAAACGGGTTACAGAAATCAGCCCAGTTGGAACACGGCTGCATGCTATCGCTCGGGTAGGCAGCCAGTCAAACACTTCACGCGGCAGTCTCGCGTGCACGCTGCACGTCATGGCACGAGCACCTGCAACACACTTAAGAGTTAATGCCAGTTTTTTTTCTTTTTCAGTCATTACACGCTCTGAGTAGCCAGGTCGATCGCTTCCTTGCATCCCTTTGGTACAAGAGCTGCTCGTGCCCTTACTGCCCAAGCGTAATAGTTGTCCGATGACAACTTCGGCAGTTTCCACTCTTCCAATGTTGACATGCTCGGTGATTCATTGAACCAGCTGAAGACGAAGCAGTACGCGAACTACTCACCTCCTTCTTCAAGGGCGACACCGTTTGTCAGTCACTTGTTCCCGACCATTTCGGAGCACTGACGATTTTCGCCCAGCCGTCTTAGGTACACGTTTAGCATGGAGCCCGTCGAAGCATATGTCGTTTAGCATTCCATGTTTCCATAAAAAAAAATAACAACTTCTCAGAGGCACGCACCACTTCTCAGTCACTTATTTTAAACAAAATCACCGCAGTCACGCCTTGTGTGTCTCGACGTCTTCAACACAGTTCGGCGTCGTTTTAGTAGCAAGGCAGGTGTTGTAGCCTGTAGGGCTTCACAGCCAAACACCGTGTCAGTCACTTCTTCCCGGCAGTTACAAAATACTCACGCTTCTTTTCCAAACTTCGGCAGACATCGGCAGGTGTAGCGAAAACGGCGATGTTTGACATGTTCCTTCAAGGTGGTCACGTTTCTCACCACTCATTCGAAGTGTGTTATTACGGTACTTGCGTAATCGCGGTTGAAGCGACGTCCTGGTCCCATAACCTGTAGTTTTTTGTAGTTTACGCAGGTTGACCAGATTACTAGCCGCGGATATATAAAGATTGCCATGCATCCAGTGTTGTCGGCGTTGCCGAAAAAAAGTAATAAAATACTTTACTTGGAAATAAAATTATCGCGTTACAGATAGACGTTACTCCAAAATAAAAGAAACGCGTTACCCCTACAGATCAAAAGTAACTTAGTTTTGCGTTAATTTTTATGAACGAAAACATTTTCCTTTTTACATTAGAGATATTTTTTGAGATATATTATGCTTGTGAAGAAAACTAAATTGCAAGAAAATTATTACTTTCGTGACGTGCTTCTTTAGGTTGGAGCTTGAGCACCTATCGCAACTTAAGAGCTTTAGATTTAGTAAAAAAGACGACACCTATAATTAAAAGTTAATCTATAACTTCAGCTAGCTGGACACATAGAGTTGTTATAATGTACCCTAGAGGTTCAACTGGCGCTAGTGTCTATGCGACTTCCGGGAGGCAAATTGAAGCAGACAGCAACCAGTCTACTTTGGCGGTGCTCCTGTGCATTCCTATGGGAAAACGCGCGTTAATTTTGTATCTTCGCCGGAAAATAACATGAATAACTTTTGTTATGTCGGTTGTACCGGATAGCATGTACCTTTATTGATATTGTGAAAGTGCAATTGCTTTAGTTACAGCATTTTTCTTAACCACTGAGCAATGTTAAACTTCGCTATATTTCAGGCCCAAACCTATGTTTCATGGCAGGTATGTAAAAATGAGCGACGATTTTAAGTAAAATAACAATCGAAAGGAATGTAGAGTGCGTTCAAGGTTTGCTAGCATTTCGGTGGCGCTTATATATTGCTAATATGCCCATTCTGTCACTATATGAAAATTACTCAGACGCGCATCTTTACGATCTGTTAAGAAAAAAAGTATGTGGGCTACGAAAGGTGTCTTTTATTATTCACTAGGTCGGGCAGTTTTAATCGGGCACCTGTTCTCTGGCTTCTCCCTATTTGCAGAGATTTGAAACGTGCGGGTGATGGTTTGAACCCAGAACAAGCATCTTCGCACATATTCATGAGCAGAAAGAATAAAGCAGTACTTATTTATTGCAAATCTGACCACATTACGTGGCTTTCAATTTATTTTGATCGTCTGCATGCACAAGGAGTTACTTATTCAGTGTTACTGCGTAGTTTTTGCCGCCTCTCTTGGTTTTCCACATGTCCTTCGTTCGCTTGGCACGTATATACCCCATGCTGGAAAGCGCCGACGCTGTGTTCGCGCTAACAGTGTCCGACAGTGCACATAAATACACGTACGAAGCGGCTTTACTACCGTTTTTCGTGCCACGAATTTCAAATAAAAACGCTGTGACTGACCAATTATTTCGTCTGCATGATTGTGAAATGTTGTAAGCTACCTAGTATACGTACAAATCATTCGTGATATTTGCTGTTATCACCGAGCGCAGAGAGAAACTGCACCCGCGTTTTCCCATAGAAATGCACTACCGGAAGTGAATTTCGGACTGGTTGCTGTCTGCTTCAATTTGCAGCAGCACTCTAGCACCAGTTAAACCTCTAGCGTATATTGTAATAACTCTATGGCTGGACATATTGCCGCGAGTGCAGCTGACTCAAAGCAGGCAGCGCGCTCGTGGCCTGATTCTTCTTCCGGCACTCGAAGTGAGCGGACGGCGAATCATGAGCTCCTCAGGAGCGGCGATAGCGGCCCAGCCAGGCCACGCTGATAGGCATGACGCTGACACATCGGATTATCAGATAATCCTGCCTCCACTGCCGACTGGCTCTGCGGTGTTGAACACCGTTTTCCTGCATGCCGACGTCCGTGGGCGCCCGTACCGCGTCGAGGACTTCCGTGACACCCTGGACCAACTAGTATTGCTCCCCGAGGTTCTCGCCTTGGGGGCGTACCAGATGAACCACGTCGGGGCCGTGACTTTCAAGTCATCGGAGGGCAAGCGGAGAGCTCTCGCGGCGGGCGACCTTGTCGTGAAGGGAAGGCGCTGCCTAGTCATCGACCCAGGCAACCGAGACGTCCGGCCCAAGCTGCACTGGCTGCTTTTCCACGTCCCCGACGATGAGGTGAGGGTCGCCCTTTCACCTTATGGCAAGGTCATCAAGGTCGGGACTGAATAAGTGGCGGGTGCAGGGCGTTACGGGCTGCGGGTCGATGACGCGTACTGCCGTCATTCGGCTCAAGCCCGGAGTCAGCCTAGACGACCTGCCGCATCAGCTGAAGATCGCCGGAGGGTTGGCGCTAGTTGTGGCTCCGGGCAGGGCACCGCTCTGCTTGCGTTGCCAGCGGACCGGTCACATCCGCCGGGAGTGCCGGGTGCCAAAGTGTGAAAGCTGCAAGCGGTTCGGTCACGACGCCGACCACTGCGTGAGGACGTACGCAACGGCCACAGGCCCCGGTGGAGGCGAAGCTAACGCCGAGCTCGTCATGGACGAGGCAGATGCGGAGGCGGCGAACAAGGGGCGGCTCCCGCCAGCGAGGCACCGGATGGCATGGCGAAGAATGACGCTGTCCGACCCGCGTCAGAGCGTCCACTGACGTTGACTAGCACTCCGCCGTTCAACGTGACCGCAACGATACCTAAGGAGGCGACTTCGAGCAAGGATGAGGTGACAGTGCCGCCGAGCCAGGCGACGCCGACGAAGGAAACCGAGGCGCAGCAAAGCAACGAGGTCCGCATGGCTGACGCCAGCGCGCTGGCCATAAAGCGGCCACTAGAGCAGGACCCAGATTCGTCTAAGGGCAGCAGTGTCTCGAGCCTCTCGGAGCCGCCAGCGAAGACGGTGCCGCAAAGGCGGAAACCGACGCTAAAGCCATCACCAAGCCCTGCGCCCAATCCCAGAGGCCCAGACAAGCCGACCGGCTGACGCGGCACTGAATCATATGGTGAGGGTCTCTAGACTACGCGAGTCCATGACCCGCGAGGACGCCTAACCTTGTCGATATGCTGAAGGTAGCAACACTCAACGTCCGAGGCTTCGCCTCGCGACGTAAACAGTACCAGGTGAAAAGGCTCCTAATCGACAATGGCATTGACGTCCTCGCGATTCAGGAGACAAAGGTTGAAAGCGAGGAAGAGACCGCACTCCTGCTGGCGTCGTTTTTGCACAGTTTTGAAGTTTGTGTGTCGCATGCAAACAGCGTGTCCGGAGGTTGTATGTTGTTTTTAAGGAAATCTTTAAATGCACAAGTCAAATCTGTAATAGTTGACAGTGATGGTCGGTTTGTTATTTGTGATTGCAGTATTAACAATGTTGAGTATAGAATAATAAATCTGTACGCGCCGAACGAAACAAATGCAAGGAGAATGTTTTTGAGCGCATTTATTCATTTTTAGACTGTCAACGAAAACTTGTTATGTTAGGGGATTTCAACTGCGTTTGTGACGCGAGGGATCGTTCTAGTAGAACACGACACTCCGATAGTAGCACAATAATTTTAAACGAAATGACAACGGAATTTACTTTACAGGATGTTGCGAATTATCAAAGAAGTTACGAAAATTTATGGTTCACGCATTTTCAGTCCACGAGTCATGCTCGCCTTGACAGAGTATATGTGTCAATTGAACTTTTAACTGGATTTGATGATTATAATGTGTTGCCAGTTTTCTTTTCTGACCATGCACTGGTGTCTTTTGTTGTGGGAGGGAAAAAGATAAAATCTAGTTTTTGTTGGGATCTGTGGAAACTTAACAACAGCCTTCTCGAAGATGAATTGTTTAATGAGATGGCTGGATAACTTAATCAGTAGGATGCTGAATGTAAGTGTCAGCGCGAGCGAGCGATGGGAGTGGTTTAAACGCGAGGTGAAATTATGTGCTATGGAACGTTCCGCCACGCTTGCCTATTGAAAGAGGGCCGAGGAAAAGCTGCTAAAGGAAGACCTCCGCAGACTATGTCACCTCGAGAGCGAAAATCCGGGAGGGTTTGAGGCCCAGCTTAAGCAAGTCAAGGACAATATTGCGCAACTAGAAGCAGAGAAATATAGAGGTGCTCTGATACGTGCTCGCGCCGAGAAATACATTCTTGGTGAACAACCAACCAAACGGGCATTAAGCGCCGAGGCAAAATATGTGAAAAAGAAACAAATTGTAGAAATAGAACACGGTGGACTGCTGAGCAGTCGTCCCGATGTCATAGAAAAGGCATTTACTGAATATTATCGCAACCTCTTCGCGCACAAAAGACACGGGAGTGACTCGCAGCTTGCTGATTATCTTGCGGTGATGCCGCGGCTAAGCGACGAGATAAAGGAGCGGCTGGAAGAGCCGATAAGCGTGGCCGAGATCGAGAAAGCGATTGACGAACTGCCGGCAAAAAAATCTCCGGGTCCTGATGGCTTGACTGCAGCTTTTTATAAGAAATACAAACATGTCACCACCAAGCACCTTCACGCAGTAATAACCGAGGCATACGAGACGAAGCAATTACCACCGTCATTTATGAACACGCATACGGTACTTATTCCCAAGGAGGACGACGAATATAAGTTAAAAAATATAAAGAATTACAGGCCTATAGCACTTGGCAATGTCGACTATAAAGTATTAATGAAAGTTTTAGCCCGCCGATTGCAAAACGTCATAAGTGAAATCGTAGGGGACCATCAGACATGTGGAATTAAAGGAAGGTCCATTTTAACAAATGTTCACGTCGCGAGGAGTATACTAGAGCTTTGCGATGAAGATCTAGATCAGGTTGCCATGCTCCAGATTGATCTGGAGAAGGCATTTGACCGTGTGCAGCATCAGGTACTTTACAAAATATTAGAGTATGTACGAGTAGGTGAACTTTTAATCAGCTTCGTTCAAATGGCATACACGGGGTGCACTACACAGCTTATAATCAACGGTAAGCCAACCACCCGTATTAGGGTTAACTCATCAGTTAAGCAAGGATGCCCTTTATCTCCATTGTTATTTAGTATTTATTTAGAGCCGTTTTGTAGAAATGTAATAAAAAATAGTAAGATTATTGGGTTTTCCCTTCATAATATAGAGGTCAAACTTCTGTCGTATGCAGACGATGTTGCTATATTTTGTAAAGATAAGAGTAGTATTGCCGAAGCTGTGCGGGAGGTGAAATCGTTCTGTGAACTGACGGGAGCGGCAGTTAACTGGCAGAAGTGTTGTGGCCTCTGGCACGGTACATGGGCCACGAAACCCGACGTTTTTCAGGACATAAGTTTATGACCACCCCGCCTAAATATCTGGGTGTTCCACTACAGCATTACAAAAGGTCTAACGCCTATTGGTCGACGGTAGTTAAGGAAACGCACGAGAAGGCTGGTAAATGGGGAGGGTGGAAGATGTCTATCTTTACGCGCGCCACTGTTTGTAATATTTTTTAGTAGCTAAATTTTGGTACGTTCTTCAAGTTTTGGCATGCGCTCGAGTAAACTTGCAAAAACTACATCGTATTTTTGCTGTGTTCATCTGGCGGTCCGGGTGGGAAAGAGTATGTCGCGATAATCTGTTTCGTCGCGTGAGTAAAGGAGGGCTTTCATTATCACATTTGTTCATCAAGCAAATAGTTTCGCGTTTTATGTTCCTTAGAGACCAAAGTAATCCTTTTCTTCGCGCTATCATTCAGACAAGACTGCCAGAGGAAATTCCTTCTTTTGTTGTTTCCACGTATTGTCGCCAACAGCGTAGAATTGGTAGTTTTCTGAGCGAAGTGGTAGACGCGTACCGTTTTTTGTCTGTCCGTTTCTCCATGGAATATTTGTCCACTGTCACGCGCAAGCGTTTATCGCGTGACATTATTGAAAGTGTTTTCCCCGAACCAGTGTATCGTTCTATGTTCCATGCAGGCCCTGGACAGGATGTTTTGTGCAGGGTTAAAAAGATGGTCGTCCAGCCTTCCATAAAAACATTTTTCTTTCAACTACACACAAACACGCTTCCAGTAAAAACTTGGCTCGATCAGAAAAATATTTTTGTACCATGGGGTGTTCACTGCTTTCTGTGCAAAAAGCCTGAAACTGTGGAACATGTATTTTTAGACTGCTGGGACGCCTTTCTTTTTGGGATGTTCTCCAGCGAACTCTTAAAAAGACTTCGCTCTATCACCACACGGCATTAGGTTCCTCCCTGTAGAAAAACATGATGATATCCCTGTTGATTTGGTCATGCTCTTGGGCCTGCATGCAATATGGCAGAGCAGAATGGCTGTGCGGCACGCTGATGTTAACGCGCGCCCTGTAC
>JAZHYW010002632.1:0-48638 GCA_037355805.1 Ixodes ricinus
TCCCGAAGTTTATTGGAATCTAATATTTTTAATCTTATTATGAAAATTGAAATCCAATAAATGTGTTATTTTAGCGGGCACCATTAAAACTGTCATGAGAACCAAATAGCAGATCACTTGGCAATGACAAGCTCTTTGGCATGTTCTTCTGAATGTGACAGATAAAAACTCTAAATGCTGCTGTTGTTGCGTAATGCTCTGATCAAGGATGAAACGAACTATACTGTGAGCAGAGACACATGTTAAATACATATTTCTACCATTTTTCTTTCCCCCACACCTCAAAATATTTGTGTCAACGAATAATAAAATGTTTGTTTCTGCTTTGCTTAAGTTCGTCTCGGCGCAAATATTGCGGAGCAATCCTTAGACAAAATGCAGCACTTTGGCAGAAGATGTAGCAAACGTTCGTTCATGGCGCAATTTGGCTCCAATGGTGCGGCACTTCCATCGCTGCGCGTAACTTGGGGACCAACACAAGCTGACAAAAGCATTTTTTCTACTTTACCTAATTATTTTAAATTTTTGTTTAAGCTTAACACTGGGCATTTCCTGAAATAGAAATTTGTATAAGCAATTCTACCATTGTGTTAGAGCAAAGTACAGGTAAAAATGTTTTACCTTTCAACATTACGACGACGAGTCAAATTTGTTTGGCGGCATCATTGAAACTACGAGAAAAAATAGCAATTACGCTAACTGCAAGCGAATTGATTATCTTAAATGTCACCTATATTGCTGGCCACCAGCATTACATTACAGCGAAAAAAGGTTCTAAATATATGCAGCAAATTGCACATCCCCTGGAGACAAGAGACATGTGAAGAGGTGCCTTTAAATATAACTGCAGCACAAAGTGTCAATAAAACGCTGGGCTGAAGGGGATTGTTGTCTTTGGCTTGGTATAAAAACACCTATCAATGAATGTGGCACATGATGAACTGCATAGAAGGTGCTTAGTGAAGGCTCCATGCAACATGCAGCCCATTAACCAAAAGCACGCACCCGCCCCCCCCTCCCCCCGCCACCGTTGTTTTTGCAATATTTACCACTGCTTTGCAGCAACAGTAGTACATAAAATACTTTCTCATGAAACGACGAGGAGCCCTATCTCTCTGATGGCATTCATAATAACTGTGAGAAACGATTGCAATTTGTAACTATGCAAATGTCTGTCGTGTTTATGATTATCAATTCACAGTACTTTGGGTAAGACAGGTTGAAAATTTAAGTATGCAGGAAATATGTGTTTTTGTTGCAGAAGGCAGACGTCATCAAGTACTCTGGCAATATAAACTGCAATAGAAGGCTTTTATGGAAGTTATTTGGAAAGTCTGTCGCATAATTGGTTGGAAGTACCTCTGTACTTCTCTACATTCATTACCACTACTCAGCACTCCAGCCCGAGGGGATAGTTTTCATCTCTACTGTTACCTAAATGAATATGTCCAGTGTATGTTTGGGACTAATAGACACACCATGTGTATAGTCCGCTGGGGCACAGTGTGTCTGAATAAACGCGTTCTTTGAAAAGTACTCACTTGGTGCATACGCCATATTAACAACACAAAAATGCATGTATTTCCGCACTTTGTCCCCGAAAATAGTGCCCATACGCCGGGACATCCATATTACCGTGGTTCATTAAAAGTAGACATGGCTATACTAGCATATGTGGACCGCATTTCAATGATTTAGTGTACCCGAAATGTTGAAGTGGCTTGTTAGTTGACGCTGAGCTGGCTCATAACCTAGAAAGGACTTGTTTTATTCTGATAAACTCTTGTAAGTATTGCGTAAGCCTCCAGTCAATGTGATTTTATCAATTGATATGATTAGTTTGATGAGGTTCAAGCCTAAAACTTATAATGTATGTCAAAATATTGTTTTAATTGGTGGTTTATGGTTGTCTTTGATTAATATTTGGAGTGTTAGTCAGATGTCTTGCTATCTGTAACTAATTCCTGCTGCTTGCAATCAAATTTGTCTTCTCGGCAATTCACGATCAAAAATGTAGTCAGAGAAACATGATGCATAGAATGTGGATGGATGAAAAATGTTTTCTTATTATGCATCCTATGAATTAACTATGAACTTCTGGCATTGTAACAATGGAGCGTCGAAACGGACATTACAAATGCAAGGCTTCAAAGTTGTGTTCAGAGTGTTGTTTGGGCTGTCCCGTCCTGTCCTTCAGACCAGGGTTATAATGCCTGTTCTCAATCAGTTTGTTTGTATACTCGCTTTGACTGCGAATTTTCAGTTCATACTTACTTTTTCATACATTCATACTTTAACTGAATCTCAAAATGACTTTCTCCCAAAGGTGACAGCTAGGTCTACAATAAGGACCCACACTCAGAGAAAAGCAAACAGAAGGGCAGAAAACACAGAGGTCTAAACACAGCAAGCAACCATAGGGCTTTTCTGAAGCTGTACAACTTTCCTTCTTCACCTGACGTCTTTGAATGTCTTTGAATAAAATATGGAGACCTCTTATTCTTCATGGGAACAATTTGTCTATACACTTGCATGTCGTGGAGGAAATGCAGCTTGGATGCAGGAACAGGGACGGAGAGGGATCGACAACGCGAAATTTAGAAATATCAAAATACATGCAGCATATCTTGATTAAATTATTAAGGATCGTGCAGTACCACTAATATTCTCGTTAAGAATCTTATTACTGCACAGTTTCAGGGCAAGCAAAGAAAAAGTACATTGAACGTTATTAAATATAAAACCACCTAAGCGTTTGCACGGTCCTATTAACGAAGCACGGCAGCATAAGCAGGAGTCTACTTACTGCTCACATTATAGGCGCCGGGTATCTTATATATTGTGAAACCCTTTTAAAATGGATTTACTTTCGAATAAGTGGCCGCGCAGTCCAGGAGCCATCAGTTATCCAAGAATGGTACGAACGGTTTCAACCTTAGCAACCGTGCCGCTGCGTTTCTGTCACCCAGTGCTACACGCCACACAACACCGTGAACATTTCAGCTCTTCGTCGTACGATTGTATCGCAGTGTTGCATCAAACGGAACGAAACACTGGCAACACTCTACCACTACGCAGATTGACGAAGCCTACGAACTGCTCTTGACGGAGAACGAATCCTGGCTTGTAACTGCTCTTGTGAGTGTATCTACTCTCTCTTGTCGCTGTTAGAGCACTTCCGTTGGTTTCAAATACTCTTCCGTTTTTGAGCTACACCACAGAAACAGTTCGAGCACGTTTTCGACACATGAGCACGCAAATCGAGAACATCGACGAGCATCGCAGGTCCTGCGCAATCAAAACAAAGGCTGTAAAATTAAAATACGTTGTTTCCACTGTTGTCTGGAGCTCTCTCGGTCTAAACAAAACGAAAACAACAAAAGAAAACACTCGCAGCTCAGCGGAAGGCAGCGGGCGGCATTAAAAAGTTGCGCATGTGACATGACTTTCCAGTCAACTTTAACTTCAAAAGCTATAGTAACGTTGGATTCCGTCTTCATCATGGTTGCCACCACGAAGCGCCACACAACGGGATGGAAACGCACAAAAAACCGCGACACGTCACCCCTCCCCCCCCCCCCCACACACACACACACACACACACACAGACACACACACACATAAACCGTCAACTACGCAGCAGAAGGAAGGACGGGAAAACTGCAAGAACCGCTTTTGAGAGCCAGTCAAAAGGAGATCACGATCGCAGTGTTTACAGCACGTGCATGGAACGCGGCCTTGTCACGTGGTGTCGGCAGTGATTCCAGGCAGAGCCTCTGCTCCAGAAAACATTCGCGGTTCGCCGCCTCTTGTTTCGTTTCTGTCGTTTTGTTTTTTCGTTCCCGTTGCTTCTCGAGCGTGCCCGGTTATAGAAGGTGTTTGGTGTAGATGTCTCGATGCGCTCAGTCGGCGAAGTTCTGCCTGTTCTGCACTGGTGTCACGGCAGTTCATCTGGTTCATGTGCGAAGTTTGTTGAAGGGTGAGAGCATCTCGTGCCTCGTCGCGGATTGTTTGTTATGCGTAGCATTGGCGGAAAAAACAGAAGTGTCGTGGCGACGGGAGCGGGATGGAAGAGACAGGTTGACAGTTTGGGAGCGACTTAGACTGTCGGTGCCCGAGAAGGCGAAGCTAGCTCCTGATAACACTAACTCGATAGTTTCTTGAAGCGATTTGAGACTTATTCCAACGCAGATTATAAGTTCATTAGCATTCGGATGTGTTAGTGCAGATAAATATTTATGTGCAACCGTCAAGATATCTGCAAGGAAATTCTCGTAGTGTATTGTTGATGTTGTCGCACAATAGAGTATACATATAGTATTTCATATTTTCAACCAACACCAATGACTTCGTATCGGCAAAAATGTGCTTCAATAAGGAATCTTATCGGGTTTATTTGGCTAGCCGGATGACAATTAACTGTTGTTGCATTGCACTAACACCAATAAGCCTATATTGGGATATCATAACTCCAATAAACAATTTCTTATTGGACTTCTTTCTATAAGCATTACTCAAGCAATAATTAAAGCAATTTTGCATTTTTTGTTGGCAGGCAGATGTGTCGTGGAGACATCGGTGGTGTTATCCGAGGAGGAACGTTTTTTTTTTTTTATCTAACATGAGTGCAAATTTACAAGGCGATATCTCTGCGGCCTCTATTTTCCTGGTATATGCGTGCGTTTTAATATCTGTGTCTGTAATTTGTTTATAAAGATTCCTTTTTTTCTCTTTTATAAACTAAAATTCAGTTTCGAGACAGCGTTTGTCCCGTGGTGTTCATTTCTTCTTCGTCACCCGTGTTTACTGAGTTTGCACGTCATCATCTGAAACTGTTACCAACTGCCCTAATTTAATACCTTAATTCGTGACCTGTTCGTCGCCGTTTTTATTCGCTAAAGCCGGAATTCTCTTGTGGGAGGAGTGAGATTAACATACACAAAATTCGCTAGGTTGTTTGGATCTGATGTGTACAGTGACTATAAACGGCAGCATTTTATGATATTATATAAAGCCTCTTAGTGCAACAGCTCATCATAGCCCACAGCGGTGATGAGCGGTTAGCGTACGTGCCGTTCCGAGACCCATCCGGGAAAACCTGCAGGTTGTTAGAGCACTTTTAGGCAGATATCTATTTTAAGGATTCAATCGCACGGTTGAAATAAACAAGCATTCCGCAGTTGTTAAAAAATCACCCATTTGCAGTCAGTAACAGCAAGGTGAACAATCCTCCAGCTGCTGCACGTCGGGAGCAGGCGTTCCGTCTTTTATTCGATTTCGTCGCGCGCGCAGTCGAAGGCTCGCGGAATAATATAACCTGCGTGCTGGAGGCGCTGCTTTTTCTGGGTTCTTAACCTCTCGCTGACTGCATTTGACCATAACGTATCCATCCGGGTGCGCTGTGGCATTTACTTTGACTGTGCATTTCGGAAATATTTTGCTTAGGTATTTAGTATAGGACAAAATGTATTGCCCTGGAGGCCTCTCTGCTGTTGACAGGAGCTAACATGAAATAACTTTATTGCTAACCATTTAACGGCCCGCTGGCTGTGAGAAATAAACTGAAATAAATTAACTATATCATCTCTCGCAGATGCTAAGTACGAGGACGTGCAAAATTTCGCTGAGGATTCAGCATTGCCATTGGACGACGGTATGTACTCCTTCGTCATGTTCTCTGAAATCATTGACAAAATAGTGACAAACAGGTCATTCTGGTTATGTCATTATATTTTCAGCTGGTCGGTAAGTTTAATTGCTACCGTGGTTTTTGAACCTCTTAAGAATGGCAATGAGACGTCCTAAAATCCTACTAAAATCCTGTATTAATATTCATACCGTTTGACAAGTTTAATTTATATAATCTTAGGGAATACAGGATCTCTATTCAAACTGCTCTCCCCCAAGTACATACGGGAAGTTTATTCGCACAGCAACTGAGAATATATATTTTCTTCTATTTATACGAAAACATATGTGTGTACAGGACCTGTATGCACATAGGTACGCATCTTCAAAAGCTGGCATACAAGCTACCGATGTGAAATAGCTTAAAGGGGTAATCTAGTACCGACAGAAAAAAAAGTGCACAGAAAAAAAATAATCTGTGAAAAAATTACTTTAATGTATCGTTCAGGTTACCACGCCAAATTTTATACTAGACCTATCTTCTTGGTGTTTATCAAGATGAAAATTCTGAAAACAGAACTCTACCTTTCTTGCCCTGATTTTCGGTAAGCTGTAAGATATAAAAATGTTTCATCAATTCCCCGAGGACCCTTCAACCTCTAACGCAGATTCTATATTTCCAAAGCGTCTAAGCTTGCGATTCCTTTTTGCTGAATATGCTTTAAAGTTTGAAAGTGTTCATGAACAACATGCAAACGTATACTGTATTGATTTGATTACATAAAGAAAAACTATAATAACGAGCTTACCTCTTACCACGTTCACACCCGTCGTCGTGTCACAGCCATTTGTTGGTGGAACTTGCGTAAATGTTTTGTCGTTTCTGAAGTTTTTAAAACACCAAAATTACAGTTCCAGCATTAAACAAATAGAGGTCAGCCGTACCTTTCTCCGAGTAACACACAACCTAGTACTTTTCCAATTTAATAGATGTAGAGTTATAAAAATACAAATATTTGTACGCCTAAATTAAATTAGTAAATTTCACGTCGTCTGGACAACAAAAACTTTCACCGACACCGCTTTCTTTCAGTGAGATCTTGAGATTTTTCTTGGAGATTACAACCGTCGTTTCCCGTGTACCTTATAGATACGTTTGGTTTGTTTACCTTGTGTACTTCGAGATTCTTAGGAGCCCATACAAATAGGTACTGAATGTGGGATATCCTCAGAACGAATGATAAGTGAAATTTCAAAATGCTATGCCAGTATACATGTATGACATAACGGACTGCGGGTGCATTCCACCGGTTATGATTATTAGACGAGAAAAAATGGAAGTGCGCCACCTGACGGCTCTACGTCGTGAAGTAGCAGCGAGGATCCCGTGACCACGTCTGCGCTATGTTGGTAGTAGGTAGGGGAGGTGTGTCATTCACAATTCTTAAATAATTCACGAATTTCAACAAAAGATTAGGGTTGCTTATGACCAAAATTTTCGTTTTACTTCTCGTCAAAATTAAACTCAAGCAGCATGACAACGGTGCCGTTGCGGCCTACGCAAAATGATTCAGCCGATCCAGCTTCGTGCTATCGTACTAACCACAACCAAGGCCATCGTCTTCGTTGTTTCGGAGTCTTGTACAGTGACCAGAGAAGTATAATCTAGGAAAACACTTTTCGCGCAGCATTATTTCTTTCTTTTCTAGCTTTGCGGGAACAGACAGGACAAAAATAAGTAAATACCGGGGACGGCGCAGCAGGCGTTTAGCTAAGCATTCCGATGGAGGAGTGTTTTAGAGCGCAGCTCTTAGGCACCTGTTTCCGGCTTGAGCGGCGTCGCCGTCGCCGTCGGCGTCGCCGTCGGCGTAACCGCGCGGTGCATGATGGGTAAATTTTCCCGCTAAATTTGCAGCGGAAGAATTTTCCCCTGCTAAATCTAGCGGGAAATTTTCACCCGCCTAAATCTAGTGCGAAAATTTTCACCGCTAAATCTAGCGGAACATTTTACCCTGCTAAATCTAGCGGGAAATTTTCTCACGCATAAATCATAGCGGAAAATTTTCCCCGCTAAATTGCAGCAGGAAATTCTTCCCCGCTAAATCTAGCGGAAATTCTTGCCCTGCTAAATCTGGCAGAAAATTTCCCCCGCTAAATCTATGCGGCAAATTTTCCCCGCTAAATCTAGCGGAAAATTTTCCCCGCTAAATCTGAGCAGGAAATTTTCCCCGCTAAATCTAGGCGGAAAATGTTCCCCTACAAATTTAGTGGAAAATTTTCCCCGCTAAATTTAGCGGGAAAATTCCCCCCTCCTCGAGGTCACGTGACCCCCAGGCCACGTGACCCCCTCACCGAGGTCACGTGACCCCCCCCGTGCCTGCCCCTCCTCCTCAAGAGCTGCGCTCTAATTCGGCGTTACAGGGAGTTGTAAGCGGCTTTCACTTTTTTTTCTTTTTGTAGTTTTGGCCCCGCGGATGTAGAGACACAGGGAAAATGAAATGTAGGTACCACATGACCCGAGTGTAATCTATATTTGTTTATTTGGGCTGTAGTTAAAGAAAACAGCAAACAGAATTTACGAGTGTGTCACTGCGACGAGAGCGTACGCCACCACCTGAAAACACATAGAAAATGACAAGGGGACGACGAAAAGCTAAGACTCATCTTTTTACCGAAACACCTGTGTCAAGTTTGAAGCTATTCACACAGGAAGTCCCTTTTTATAAAATGGACACTTTAAAAAAATGGGTCGCGCGAAGATCTTTCATTTAACTATGCAGCTGGTCGTAGGCAGTGAGTGACAAGCGCCGTGCCTAGGCCTTTACTGCTGGTATGTCTTCAACACCTCAAGTTGATGGGATTGTTGTAATCGCTTCCGGAATCTGAGCATCGGGCAGCCTTGACCTAGAATTGCAGTTTCGAGTACGCATTTATTTTATTTTGCTTCTTGAATTCGGGGATCGCGCGAAGAGAACGTAAACATATTCTCGCTGGTCTCCACGGCGAAATATCCGAGCGGTGTCGGCGGACATGAAGCTATCGTAGAATTCGTTTTGCTTGGCGTATAAGTATTTGTTATTGAGTATTGGCGTAAACAGTTTTCGCGTCAAAGCAACAACAATATATAATTAGCGAATGATTTCTCCTGCTACGTGTGAAATCCCGCAACGAAGGCCCAAAAAAGCGGTGAAAATAGCTGACCCTTGACGTCATACTTGTCACTACGTCTGTATCGAGTCATCGCAGTGCTCCAATTGGTTCCACTTGGTGCTAAGGGGGCAGCGGCATGCGACACTGGTTACTTGTATAAAAATACCGTTACCGATACGAGGACACCAAACCTTTTATTATAAGATTCTTCTCAGTAGCCTTGTACCCGCGGTACTTGTATCCTTTTACCAGCGACCAATATACCCGTATCGGTGGGCGGTACATGGTACCGGGAGACCCATATCCGGAACCGGATTACTCGTGTTCATGTACCGGAAATTGGTAAGTATATAAGGGGGCGGGGAAGGGGATGGGGGTTAAACGTACGGCCATACCGGTGACCGCCCTATTGAAAAAGTCCAATAAGTCAAATACGCTGTATCGCATAATGGAAACGGTGAACCAATACAATAAAGCGTATTGTATTAGACTACAATAACACTTAGAGTATTGTAACTCAATACCTCATATGTATTGGGTCCCAATAACCCCAATTTTATTCAAATTCAATAATTTTAATGATATACAAATTGGAATCCAATGAATGTGTTATAAATCGGGTACCATTAAAACTGCTCTGGGATAAAACCTCACCCGGTGACAGATCACTTGGTAATGACAAGCTTCTAATGTGCTCTACTTACTGTCAAGATAAAATAAATAAATGTGCTGCTTGTTGCGTTATGAATTACGTGACAAACACTGAAGTATGTGAATAGTGTAAAATATATTAAAATTCGTGACGAACCTCACATTCAAGGAGTCTCCGCTAGACAGTGTTAAGTCATTAAGTTTTGCTTTGTCAACATTGCATTCAAATGCATCATGCTAAAGTGCGCACGTTTTAACTCCACGACTAAAAGCTTTGGTCGTCGGTGGCGTACCAAAACTTCAAAAAAGACTGCGATTGGTGACTTACAGATGCCATTTTTCAACTATAGTCAACGACACAGTTAAGAACTTAAGAGATGCTGTGCCTCCAGTACGAGCTTTTTGCTCCTGACGACACTTCACCGCACGCCCAGCCAAAACCCTGCGAAATCCAAAAAGCGCGTGCTGAATGTTAACCGTCATCTGAACTCTCACCCTTTCACCGACTATACCCCTTTCCAGTAGCTGCATCTAAGCAGGTGATTTACAGCGCGCACCTTCGGATTTTCAAAGTTTTAGTCAGTGTGGCCGTGGGTTTTGTCGTCAGTGGGCTGTAGCAGCAAGCGTACCCTATAGAAAAAGTCCAATTATATATCATATTTTGAAAATTGTAAAACCAATACAATATAGTTAATTGTAACTAAGAAACAATAAGGGTACTCCATTGTATCCAAACAACGATTGTACCCCGATAAGGGTATTGTATTGTATTTTAGCCTATTATGGAAATTCTCAACTCCAATATGCACGAGCTAATTGCGATTACCAATATTGTAGCCGATAGGCTTTGGTTAGAATATTGGTAAACCCGATTAGCACGTTTTGGGACTACCAATACTGGTAATGCTAATTAGCAACTTCCCTTAATGTTAAAATCCCGTTCCGAGCAACATTTCGTAGAAATGCCGAGGTTCTGGTTTTTTTGTTTGTGAAGTTACAAAAAGAGTGGAACTGTCAAATGATGAGACAAACACTGGCCTCAAGTGAAAAATATATTGAAAATGCATTAAAAGGTGAATATCAAAGAAGAAACTAGAAGAGAATGTTAGGTAATGAGAGTCTGTTGTTTCGTGCTCAAAATGCAATAGAAAGTACTTACCTTTCAACATGACCAGGTTCACTTGTGGTGGTATCATGAGAACTGTAGAAAAAGATTAACGATCAGTGTGTATGCAAGGAATTAGAGTCGCTAGGTAGTAATATCTGACCTACATTGGCAAAACAAGTTTCCAATGGTTTAGAAAAGTTTGTCATCCATTAGGGCAGAGTGCACACGTCCACACACAAGCATATTACAACTATGTTAGAAAGCTTCCATCAAAGTTCAGTGTGTCGATCACCGCGAAGCAAACGAAAAACTGCCCACATGTTCATTTGAATTCATTACCCATATTTCACAATCATACAGCAGGATATGAAACGCTCACGTACCTCTTGAAACGACGAAGTTACAGCTTCAGCTGTCGTCTCGGGTACTGCGAGAAAAGTGTCCGAAAGATATCAATTAGTGTGTGCGCAAGACGGTGTCATATTTTCCTCAGGGTGACATAAAGCCACACAAATTTAAGATTCAAACCGGCAAGAAAGTGCCCTCACTAGGGGGACAATGCACATGAATCCAGGCAAGTGAATATAATATTTACCGTAACGTCCCGACTCAATGCCCAACCCCAAATAATCGTCCACCACACGTTTAGAAAAAAATATTGATTTTTTAGAATGTTTCTAGAAAACACTCATCGCCCACCCATACAAAAGCCTGAACAAAATATGCTTGTTCCTTAGCTTGTTTGCTCCCTGCTGCCCCCGAGTTAACTCGGGCTGACATTATATATTTTTTTAAATGAAACCTACGTTTTTAGTTTGGGTTCCACCTGTTGAGGCGGGTGGATACTTTTGTGAAGCTTCCTCCCTATGCGCTTCGGAGTCAACATTTTTGCAATGGCGAACCCCCGGGATTTGATTTTACACTCCTTGACGAATGCTGAAACTCATATAGGTGGGCAATAGCTCACCTTGAAAATACTTGCTCTTGGTGGCCGAGAAGAAACTTGTACTCCTGATTGGCAGCTATTTCCTGCCAAGAATCGCAGAAATTATCCGAAAGAACCCAGTCTTAGTCAAATACAGATGCTCTGGCTGGACAGAGACTCAAAAGCCTAGCACAAGACCAGTATAAAGACTGGAAATAGAGTGTCTGTGAGGAATGAAACACAGAACTCAGATAGGCATTAATCACTCACCTTGAAAACACTTGCCATCAGCGGCAAAGAGCACACTTCTGGCCTTGATTAGCTGGTGCTTGCCACCTAGACCTGCATGTAGAAGAAGTAATCCGGTCTTATTCAAACTTCGGTGTTTTTGCAGAAGAGAGACAACAAAATACAAAGGCAAGACCACAACACATATGAAATACCATCCAAGAGGAATTGAACACAAAACTCATAAAGGCGGGCGATAGCGCACCTTGAGAATACTTGCTCTTGGTGGCCGAGAATAAACTCGTGTTCCTGATTGGCAGCCACTTGCTGCGAATAATACCTGCACATATCGGAAAGAACCCACTCTTAATCTAACAAAGATGCTTTGGCCGGACAGAAGACACAAAAGCCTGATACAAAACCACAAAAAGCAAGAAATAGTGTCTGTGAGAGATGAAGACAGATCCAGGTAGAAAGGCTGGTTCTCTGTTTCCCCTTATCGAAATAGTGTGGGCCATATATCCCCAAAAATGCATCTTCGCTAAAAATATTTATTTTGCCTCATTTAGCAGTGTTTACTGCCAAGGATACCTGCACTCCTGCATACAAGTCAGACTTAGTCACAGTTGTGTTTTTCTTTTGATCAGCGACAACATAACCCTACATGGGTGATGAAACAAAATATAAGCCCAGCAAGCCAGGCTAGTTCGCCTTGATGCAAGCACAGTTCCTCGGCCGACAAATGAGGTTCTATTCTTGGTCACATGTCATATTTGGTGGGTATAGTAAAGTAAATGAAAATAAGGCAATCCCTCTTGCAGCCGACAGCTGCAAACAAAATTCATATACCTCGATAAACGACCAGGAAATAAGATTGGGGTGGTGGCCGATTGGTTTGAAGTGTAAAATTTTGAACTTAGAGATGGTAGTTTTGGTTTTAGTCCTCTTGATGTATATTTTTATCCTTTTTAATATGCTTAACTTGTTTTTTTATACCTGAGGGACAACCACACAATTCGACACTAATTCACCTTTAGAAGCGTTTTCATTATACTCGTTGGCTTCCTAGTGCTCGTGATAAGTTCTCGGTAAGAGCGGTTTTCAATTTTTGTGGCAGCAGTGACAAACACAAGCTGCAGCGACAAAAAATGTCGCTGTTGTTTGTTTTCTTACACTTAAAATGCTGAATAATCGACAAAAAAGTCATAAAAATGTGTTTCGAATGTAATGAATATCAGCATTTCCAAATTGTACCCCTGCTTCATGAACCCGACCATGTCACTATACCGTAGACAAGTGCAGTGACGAATGGTCCAGGTGCTGCGACCCGACCGCATATGGCCTTACGGTGTGGCACGACTCATGCAGCACCTATGCTTCGTGATGAAGCCAGTGAGCGAGGTGCGACCTGCTAGAGCTGTGCAAACAACAGCTTTTACTGCCCGCAAAGGGTTGCAAGATGCCCCTCCCTCTGCAGAGCTTGCAGTAAGTCACCGAGAAGCTATTCCAATCACTAGGAAGCCACAAAGTGTGAATAAAAGCCCTTCTGATTGTGAATTAATCTGTAGATTACGTGTGTATACTTTCGAAACTTAAAAATGTATAAATATTTATAAAAAAAGGCCAAAAAATAATACCTCTCCAGGTTAAAGAGACTTTTGCACCCGTTCGACGCATCCAATGCGTCGAACGGTTGCAGTTACAAGCACTCCGAAAGCTAGGAGCTGGATGCTGAATATTCGAATGAGACGGGGCGGCCTGGTTTTTACGTCAACCTCATTTCGCACATGAAATAACAAGATAGAAAAGTCACCCGAGTTTGCACACTGACTGACATTACGTTGGAGTACACGCAGTCGAAATTACGCCTGCAACAGACCACAGCAAGAGGCTTTCAACAAGGGCATGTGCGTTTAAATACGCTGCGATTTCAAAACTTCATGTCTGCTTTCTGTCCTTCGGTGTTTACTTTTATCCGTGTCTTCCAAACCACTCAGCGCTGCAAGTAATAAAGACGTGTATCTCGAACCTTACGAACCGATTGAAAGTGGGTTGGTTTCACTTGGAAGAAACGAGCAAAGAGCGCGACGAACTGGTAACAAAGTCACAGAGATGGGGGCTGCGTCGCTGCTTTGACTGCGTCGATCCGTCGGTCGCGCAACGAGGGACGCCCACTGCGCATGCTCCGCAAGGCTTGGCTCCGACGGGCGCAGGCTCTCTGCTCAGCATCTTTTGAAGCGCGAGCTGGTTCGCGCGCAAATTGACGATTGAAAATTATCTTTAAAAAAAAATGAAAGCCGTTTACAGCTCAATGTAACGACGAATTGGAGCGCGGCTCTTGGGGAGGAGGAGGAAGGGTACTCAGGAAGGGTATACACGTCCTCCTCCTCCCTCTCTTCCTCCTCCCTCATTCTTCAATCTCCTCCGGGGGGCGGGAGATTGAAGAATGCATTAGCGCAAAAGACCTAAATCAAAGCACAAAAGTGCACATTCATTGGAGACAAGCAACATGTGAATAGATATGCAAAGAAATATAACTGCAGTACAAAGTGTTAATGAAAGTTGGGTCTGCAAAAAATTGTCTTTTTGCTGGGTGCAGAAAACAACTGTTAATAAATGTGCCTCAAGATGAACTCTATAGAAGGCCTCAGTAAACATTTCATTCAACATCTGCCACATTATCAATCAAAAGTGCCCTCTCCCAGTAGTAATCTGCATTAATCACCACTGTTTCGCAGTGAACATAAGGCGGGAAAGTTTACTTTCTAACTTAACGACCATGAACCTCATTTTCTGGTGGCCTTCGTGCTAACTCTGAGTAGATTGCAATTAGTATCTATATAAAGGTAGTGATATTTTCATTTAGCAATCTACATTTTATATGGCAAGACAAGTTGTAAACTCAAGAGTGCTGGAGATTTCTGTCCCTTGAGGCAGAAGGCACACGTCGACAGGTACGCTAACAATATAAAGTGCAATAGAATGTTTCTATAGACATTCTCTAGAATGTCTGTAGAAACATTCTGTCGGAAAAGCCCCTATACTTCTTTATACTCATTAGCAATTCTTTAATAATTAAAGGCGGTCGTAAACGAAACCAGAATAAATGACTGGTATCGCTTTAGTCGGACGAAATGTGATCAAATCTGAAATATTACGTGAAAGTGAAGCTGTGCAATCTAATAAAAAGGATTTTAAATATGCGACCAGCTGCGCTTTGGCGGGCGGCAAGTGGTTTAGCTTTTAGTAAAGGAACACTGGCGCGGCAACCTAGTGACATCACGTCGCGGCGGAGCTGCACTTGATTGGTTGTACCGCGAACCGCAGCACGCTTGTGACGTTACGTCGAGGCAGTATGGCTGATACTCAATGTTGCCATCCTTCTACCAGCTGCCGTAGAAGCCTGAAACCAACCTTTGAGCAGTGATATTGATAAAACTACACACAAAATGAAAAAAACATATACCTTGTCATTCAGGAACACTGCTTTAGCTTAAAACAGTCGTAATCCCAAATTCAAGAAGATTTACCGGAGTTTCCCTTTAAAAGTATGGGCAGGACTTAGCACTCAAGCCCGAGGTGCATTTACCTCTCTGTTGTGACCTAAATGAAGACGTCAACTGCATGTCCCGGACTACTATTCTCACCCTGTCTGTAGTCCACAGCAGGGTTGGGCAGTATCGCGATACAAATGTATCATGATAGTATTTCAGAAATACATTTCGTATCTGTATTTCTGTATCGCGATACATTTTTTTCACCAGTATCTCTATTCCTGTATCGAAATACATTTTGGATGTTTCTTTGTATCGCGATACAATCAGGGTGAAATATATTTCGTTACATTTCCTGAGAAATACCCCCCCCCCAAAAAAAAAAGAAAACATGTTTGAGCGCAATTTTTTTTTTTTTTACTTTTGAGGCATTAGGGTCAAGGAGATGCTGGGGCATTGTTACAATGCTTACCAAGGTTCCTTCCGATTCTCCAAACTATTTTTCTATGCGTCCTCTTATCTCTTCTGAGAGGTGTTGCGTATAGTCAGGGGCTCGAACCAGGTGGCGTGCCAGGAGTGGAGTCAGAGCATCTTAGCCGCAGGTCCTTAGGTATGAATTTCTTGAGTCATTGTTTGCTGGCATCCAATGCCCGCTGCTAACCGTCTCTCTTGCCTTAGCGTACACAGTACACGCAGCCGGCAAAGCTGAGTCACAATCCGTTGCAGCACGAGCCTGGTGGCGGTTGACTTGAAATAGTAGGATGACTCACGCAGTGAAGTTCAACACATATTCGAACGCGTCTGGGGCTGCGCCCGTAATATATATGCACGGCTCAAGGGTACGTCATCAGCCGACGTGAACAGGACCCGCTGCTCTGGTGATCCGAAACCCAGGAAGGAGGCCAGACGTGGCCTCGCTGTGCCGACCCAGACTTCGTACACCTGCGACTCGCCTCGAGCGCGCAGTTTCTCGGAGAGCTTGCACCTGTGCCGGAAATATCAGGTCGCAATCCACGAAGCCACGAAGTCTCTGTTTGGATGATGGTAGGCGAAACTTGAGGACTGCAATCCATGCGTCGGTGGCAAAGGGTCGGCAGGAAGAACTTTCCTAACAGGGATGAAACCGTATCGTTTTTTCAACCGTAACGAAAGATAAGACATGTGTTCCAGGATGTTTCAGGTGGTTCACTATTCTCGGAAATTCCAATTGACACTGCCTGCGCAATCTTCAACGAGGTAACCTACAACGAAAGTACGTATTGTCCTTTCATACAGCAGCGTGGTAAAGTTTAATGTTCAAGGCCACACCTACAGATCAAGAATACCAGTTCATTCCACCGTTACGTCATGTGATCAATGTTGACAGGGGCGTCCTTATTGAACAGGGGCGTGGTGACGTTTTGATGGGATTTAGGATGACATAGAATTTATTTAGAGGTCGAAGTCTTTTCGCATCCCTCGTCAGACAGACAGGATGTCAGGAAGGGACCGCGGTCAGTGCTTGATGGAACGTTTTTTTGAGCCCATTGAAGACTTCTCGTCGTCCGAAACCACTACCTTCAAGGCAAAGTGCCAAACCTACGGGAAAGTAATTTCGGGATCAAAAACTTCCACTTCAAGCTTCATCTCATTTGGCGTCGCAAACAATTTTGAAAAATGTATTGCAGTATCAGTATTTCTGTATTTGTATTTCTGCCCTCCCTAAAATGTATTCCTGTATTTGTATTTCCAAAGACTTTTTGCCTCTATTTAAAATGTATTTCCGATACGTATCGCGATACACTTTTACAGATATATTTCAGTATCAGTATTTTAGCTACTATTTTAATGTATCCCAGTATTTGTATTTCCAAATACATTTTTGAGTATTTCTGCCCAACCCTGGTCCACAGTAGCACAGTCTGCCTGAAGAACAGTGCTTTCGTTAGAGAGTCCTCACCTGAGGCATAGTCCACACTATTTATTCACTTCCTTCATATGTTAATTTTGTTAAAAAAGTCAATATTTCGCCATCAAAGAGCACTCGCGGGCATCGCAGCTGTGGTTCGTGAAAGAATCCAGTTGCTGATGTAGTAATATTTTCACAACTGCAAGCGACACGTGTTTTCGACACCAAGGTCAAGCTTGATTCACATTTTTGTTTGTTGGTGCAGCGATCTCGTCCGACTAGAATCAGGGGAACGAAAGAAACACGCCGGCCGTTTCTCTCTTCCTAACTCGTGCTCATCGTGAAACATCGTGATCTTGACAACTGCACAATAGTTTGTTTCCGGTAAACAATAAAATAAATAAGTAACAAGGCCTTCTAACAAAGCTCACTCCTCGCCACGACTGCTGATTTCCTCCCCTTTACTTGCCTCCTTTTTAGCGTTCGCTCTGCTGAAGCAGAAAAAGTGGAAGACTTTGTGTGAGCAGCTTATCTTTTTTTAACCTGCAGCAAAATATAGTTCACAAGTGCACTAATAACCAGTGATTTAAAGACAAACAAAAATCGTCATTTAGTCCTTACAGCATGAAATATAAACTCTAAACGTAAGCAGATTAGTATTTAAAGCGTGCCATAGTTTGGAAAATACGGCAAAATACTCCTTCTCTGACCACATTATACGAATACTTTTCAAGCGCTTTCGATTCTCAGTGAGCCAACGGCAGCTGAGTTAATCACGATAAACCAGAATTACATGGCGGTGCCAATCGTAATTGAGCTGCTGATGATTAAAACAGGCCAGACGACGAGGGTAGTAAAGGCCGTCCGAAACATACGACGGCATATGTTGTGAGGCGACGCGGCACCGGCATACGATATGAACGTTGCTGTCCACCCCTCCTTTCTCAGCTTGAATATCAATCATGCAAACCGCATAATGCTTTGCTCCGCAGTTGTCCCTTCGTCTTTATAATTTTTGATAGATAAGGCACCGATAGAGACAGCGGAGGCCTAAATGACAGCCTGCAGAGCGTGCGAGTGACTTTCCGCACCCCCGTGATGAACATGCTTCAAGCATCTGTCGAAGTACGCAAGCGTAACAATGCTTTTTCCCCGACAAAACAAATAAAAGGACTACATTTTATTGAAGTACGCCATTTTCCGGTGCTGCGTCGCGAAGAGCCATCCTCGTGTGCCCTGTTAGTACGGCCCCTCAGTATACAAAACTCTAAGACTGTAAAACTATTTGGTATATGTTAGTGATCGACCGAATCTGCCGAACTAAGATTCAGCAAAGTTTGGCACATGCAGAACTTTTAAGAAACTTTCGGTAACAATTCGTCAAGAATTCGGCAAACATTTGCGTGAGCGCGAAATGCAATGCGGACATGGATTGCACGAGAAATAGTACTAGCAGTGGTTACGGCAAGGTGCGGAGTAGGCACATGGCAACTATGTGTTTGTCAGCCTTTGTGAGAGTTGTTATTTTCAATATCTTCTGCCTCAAAAAACAGAAGATTGACCAGATATGGACGAAGTCAACTGCTTAAGTGACAAATGATGCGGTGCATTCAGGATGATGTGATTTTCATTCAACTTTTCCAGTGGTGCAACGAGGTAGATGAAACAACGACTGGCAAGTACATTGAAGCAATCCTCGCAATTATAGTAATCCTGTTTGTGATTTACAAATAGTTCGTTTCAGAAGAAAATATTATTGTCTTTTGATTAGCGTTTTTTTTTCGCGGTTTACATCCATCCGTAAAACGTAAACACAGAACTATCATAATCGACGTTGCACGTCCACATTACTAACTCTTCCCATCGTCCCAACCGTCCGCGTGTGTCTTAACATCAGCAACAAAGTCGTTTTAAAAGTTAAAAACGGGACGTTGAGAAAATGGGATGCACACTCTTCACCACAAAGCTTGGTGACGCCAAATGACTCAGAAGTTGTAAACCTGCATATTTACAATATATTGCTAACTCTCTTCTGGTAGAAGGCTCAACAGCTGTCGCATCCATTTTCGCGGACCGAGAGCGGTGACTCGCAGAGAATGTAAGAACACAGTGTTATCACTCATTATTTTAATAACAATACAATACAATACAAAAAACCATCTTTTATTTACTTTCTTCGAAAAATAACACCAACGTCAAGCCCACATAAGCAAATTATGGCTTGTGCGTGGGACGCGACGGGAGCCTCTGCCGTTTGTGCTGCACAGATCACTTAAAACAACAAAGCATACCAATATCAGTATATATTACTACAGTTCCACCTTCGTTTACAGCTTATATTAGTTCCTCCACTCTGATGAGTACATTTGTAAAACCCGTCCAATCTGTTTGAATTAGCATTTACATATCGTGAAGAAAATGAGAATCGCGACTTGCAAGATAATTCTAATAATAAACAGAAAATATAACCTTTTATATTCTGCGTTTTCGGGGATACTCATCGGTTATACTATCACACTTTTAAGGATCTTTCTTTCCCTGTTCAATTATCCACTTTTTTGCTATTTTTTTCATTCTGGAGATTTTATTTTTAGTAGCTCATCCGGCAATGTAGTTATAACAGTTTAGTAGTGTAATAGTTCCTTGTGAGCTTCTCCATATCCTTGTCACTATAAATGGTTTCAACAAACTTTTATTAGGTCTTAATGTCCTTTTCTTTTGGTCATTTTCGTACCATATTTATTGTTGAAAAAATGTCTCATAATAATATCATACTTCATTTGATCTACTAAAACGTAACATTCCTAATTCATTTATGCATATAATCTGAGAGATTAGTTTCTTCTGCTTCGGTAACCAATATTCTAACTATCCTTTTCTTGAATCGATTCAATCTTTAATTGTAAATACTATGAGCACGGATGCGCGTAAACTGTTATTCCATACTGCAGTACGGATTTACCCAGTGCATTGTATATCATTTTTAAGCATGGATCGCGGTACTAGTTCCTGGATATGGTACATATGTGCACATCATTACCTTAATTTTTTACAAACCTGGTCTATGTGAATATTCCATTTAACATGTTTGGTCTCATGTGCATACCCAGGTACTTGACATTATCGGCGTATTTTAGCGGGATGCACGAGCAGTTGTCGCAGTTCTGAGCATGCACTTTTATTGGAAATTCATTTATAATTTTTTTCTTGGATCTCTAAAACATATTACTTGCGTTTTTAGGAACGTTTACGATTATTTGGTTTTTTACGGTAGCCCATTGAACAATGTTATGTATATCATCTTGTATAGTCATTGCCGCTACTTCGTAACTTCTATGTGCGTATACAATTACCGTGTCATCTGCGTACCGAAGGAGCTTACTTTTTAAAGCTAACCTGTGCTACCTCGTTAACATATATATTAAAAAGTAGTGGCCCGAGGACTGTACCTTGTGGTGCTCCTTGTTTTACCTTAATTTCCTTGCTATATTTTGCTGCCAAACGTACTACCTGAAACCGATCAGTGAGATCAATTTCGGAATGTATGGACTTGTGCAGGCTTGCGCTGTCTGAGGCACCAAATGGAAACTCGCTGGCGGATCGTGACTGTGCCGGCTACTATCCAACTTGCGTTTACTCCACTTCTGCGAAATCGTCACCTGTAAAATTGCCCGCAAACTGTACAAAAATGAAATCGATATGAATTATATTGTCGAATATCTACCTAATATGAGGAATTATTGTGTCAATATGCATTAAAAATATCATAGAAACTTTGTTTCGTCCGAAAACACAAAAATATAAACTTTTCAGTCTGCCAACAACGTATTTTTGACGAATCTCGCCGATTCATTAGAAATGTTCGGCAGAACTCTGCTCTCGCGAAATCCCTAGTTTTGGCGCCGAATGTTTTATTCCGCTAAAGTTGGCTTCATCACTAGTATCTGTCCCACACGTTACGTGTTTTTCAGCATATGGACTTGCATTTTGCAGATTAATGCCGCATTGGATTGTTTTGAGAATGGCGTACATCTCAGTCGTGCAGTTTCGCCATATGCCATCATGTTGGATTCCTAGAATTATTTCGATTCTTAGTCAAATGAGAACTTTCTAATAATCTAATCATATAGCTCAGCGAAAACTTCATGACCTGAGCAGAGCCGCTCAGGCGACAAAATGTTGACGCCAAGATGTTCTATCCTTTTTTCCTTCGCTTGCTTTTGCGGCCACCTGTCTCCGTCGACCGAAAGGACTAGCTCTTGAGTGTCGTCCAACTTTTAGACTCACTGAAACAAAAACAACTACATTGCACATAATTGACATTAAAGGCTAAGCGCTTCTTGGCTTCAACTTTCACTCTGATCTATCCATGCGTCGTTAATGTGAATGCCATCATTAACAAGAAAATCATCCATATCCAAGTAGATTGAATCAAGGTCAATACCTAAATAAAGAATAGCAAGCCTTGCCGAAAAAAACACAGTCCTATGTCCTCTCAGGTTGCAAGCGAGATGCCCTGATTTTACTTACATGCCTAAAGGGTCCAGATGACTTACGAATGTCCTTAAGGCTTGTTGTTTGCCTCTGTGACGAAAGGCAACATTAATAAGACAAGAGTAAATCTGCAGGTATATTCTGAGACCCAAGGGCCTCACTCACCTTATTTCATTCGCATTAGTGAGCCATCTTCAGAAAGTTATTCTTCATAGTAATGAGAAGAAAAGCAAAATAATGCATTTACCCATTAATATACAAAAAAAACAAATTGGGGATTATATTTGTGTGAAAGATTTACTTAAATCATCCGAATAAAACCAGTGTGATTTAAATGACGATTAAATTAATGTCCTTTTTATTCTCTACCCTGGCTGTAGTCCTCGATCCAATTTTAAGCGAACCCACTTTGATTGAGTGTTACCATATTTAATTTTGGCGCTGCCGGGATACAAGGAAAAACTACCTTTCTTATTTTCCGTTCTAATAAGATAAGAATTCTAACTACGGCTTCTTAAACAAATGTTGAAGTGTGCAGATTTGGCTGTGCAGTTTCGGTATACTGCGTAGTACGTCCCTTTATAAATAAATATCCAGAAACTACTCGACCTGCAGCTCTCGTCCCTTCCCTCCCCCCCTTTTCCTCCGATTATTTTTTTTTAATTAGCTTTCTATTAAAAATTGTTTATTTTATTTCTGCCGGGCAACGCCTGAAGTGTTGTCGAGGTTCTTTTTTATATTTAACAACAAATTCTGCTAGTGAAGTGCAGAATAACCACATGCGCATTGGGCGTCCCAGCATACTCCAGATGAGTGAACGTATCTCACTAGAGTGAACGCTCAATTGTCAGATTCTTGGGTGACTTTTTACCGCATTTGTCTAAAGGCTGGAGAGCTCTCCTTCGCATCGGACAGTTTTGCGGGAATCTTTCCTCCGGTGAGCTTTCCTCCGTCGCCCACATTACCTGCATCATAATTTTAAAAAAATCCGAGACAGGCGTAAGAAAAAATAAGGGTGGCGATGTGGGTTAGTTGGTTCATACTGACGAAAATGCAAACAGCGCACAATAAACGGGGAGTATAGGAAGTGCAAACAGGACAAGCGCTGACTCTCAACTGAAATTTAATCACACGAAACCAAACAAAGAAAACAGCAACCCCGCCCACATCACAAGATACATTCACCACGTGTCCAAAAAAAAAACAATCTCTTTACCAGTTAAGCCCAGTGACGTTTGACTTACACAGTTTGCGCCTGATTTGATAATTGCATGCGCCTCTAGAATTTCTCTATTCACTCTGTCCCTTCCATAGCCAATGATAGCAGTCTTACTGAAGATAGGTTTGCACCTACAACCTATCTTCAGTAAGACTGCTATCATTGACTATAGGGACCGAGTGAATAGAGAAATTCTAGAGGCGCATGCAATTATCAAAGCAGGCGCAAACTGTAAGCCAAACGTCACTGGGCTCAAGTAGTGAAGAGATTGTTTTTTTTTTTTTTGGACGGATGAATGTATCTTGTGACGTGGGCGGAGTTGCTGTTTTCTTTGTTTGGCTTCGTGTGATTAAATTTCAGTTGAGAGTCAGCGCTTGTCCTGTTTACTGCTTCCATAGTCCCCGTGTATTGTGCGCTGTTTGATTTTCGTCAGTAAGAAAATCAAGAGCGTAAATTTGCTAGGGTACGGCGACCGTCGGCAAACGGAAGGCATCTGGGTAACGCTATTGCCGAGAGATGCATACTGTATGATAGTGAGTCTCATGTCGATTACGGAATGCGACAGGACATACTTTTATTGCGCCTAAAAGTTGCCACAGACCGGACCGAAGTCGAGATGCGCCTGGGCACAACAGCGTGAGAACACGCCCGAATCTGAAAGTAGACTATGACGCGTTCTACGCATCCTAGTATTAGAAACCACGTAGACATTAATGCTCACTGCTCCGTACCTTCAGAATTTCCACTGGACTGGTGGTTTGACTTGAGAGTTTAGTTTCCACACGAAGCTTGCCCAAGAGCAAGAACAAACAGAAAGTATACTATGAGGGGTTCTAGGCATCCTAGTACTAGAAAACAAATATACATCAGAGCTGGAGTAAAGCTATACGCGCTACGTAATGCGTCTCGACCGGACAAGGCTATACGCACAACGCGTTGAGCTCGTGCCATTTTGGTTACCCTTTTCGAATGGCGCGTGTATCTCTGGGGAGAGCGTTAACACCCCCCTACCCCCCCCCCCCCCCACCGCCAACGTTCACGCAGCTTGGCGGCGACAGTGTGCGGGTGCTAATTACAAACCTACTAACCCACTTGGGCCTCCGTACACGCCACTTTGCGGCGTCCAGCCGGCAACCCAAGCCTGCTGTCCCCCATTGCGCTTCGGAAAGGGGTCCCGTACCATTTAGTTAACCTAAATGTAATCCACAACATATTTTTTTACAGTGATAATTATGAAACATCAATGTAAATGTCACCAAATGTTCGTATACAAAAACATGTTCAAGGAAAAACAATAAGTAAGCCAACGCTACAGATTGAACCCGGGTCCGCTGCGTATAAAGCAGACACCTTTCCACTACGCAACGCCACCACCTCAGAAACTAGTTTTAATCATTCGTTTTATACGACACCCCACAATTTTCGCGTCGTGCGTATAGCCATTTCTAGTCGAGTTGCAGGACGTAGTGCTTATAGCTTTACTCTTAGTGCTGACTGGTCCGTGCATTTATAGGTAGCACTAGGCTTGCGAATTGAGAGATGAGAATCTATATCAAGCACGCCGAAGACCGTGAAAACAGCTTTCAAACGAAGTCTTTTTCTCGGCAGCCGCACAACGCCCACCGGCCTAGCAACGTAAACCGTTAGTCTCGCCGGAGCAGTAGGGGACAGGACGGGAGAACTGTTTCTGAGCGCGAGTCGAGGGCAGAGTACGATCACACTGTTTACAGAACATACTTAGCACGTGACCCTGTCACGCGGTGAAGACAGTGACTCCAGACAGAGTCTCTGCTCGATAAACATTGGCCGCCTTTTTGTGTTTTGTATATGGAATTTCGTTTTAAATCGTGCAAAAAGAAAATGATGATTCCTTAAAAATTTTGAAAATTATATGTTGGTGGAAAATGTGTGACTAGAACAAAGATGCTAATTTTAACTACGGAACGTTTTTTTTTGTTCTCGAAATATTGATCTTCGAAAGGGCAAATATTATGGCTTGCCATTTTTGCAGTTTTCACGAGTGACACCCTTTGGCAGCTCGAAACTTATAGATACTTTTTTTTTTCAGGACTGTTATCATTTTTGCAATGCTTTAAATCTTCGTATAGAAGGGTAAAAGTCCTCTAGAAGTGTGTTTTTTTATTTTATTTTATAAAAGAACAATTTTTGAATCTTGCACCTTTAAAGGGATGTTGAACCGAAATCTGGATTCCACAAAACAGACGACAAAAGCGTGCAATGGGATGTTAGAAACACCAAAACATCACTCATACAGCGAATATTTCAAACGAAAAACCGTATTTTTCAAAAAAAAAAAAAAGGAATCGCATTTGACAGATAGGTTGACGTCTTGTTTCTCAGAGAAGAGTCGAGAAGGAAAGGGAACGGCCTCGCGTCTTCTCCGCCTCGCCGCCTTGAGGGGGCGAAGCGAAGAGAGGAGGAAACGAGATATCTCACGTCACGCTCCTCGCCGGCCTGTTTCAATCTCGACCTCTTTTTCCCAAAATACGGCCGTCCATTCGAGATATCGCCTTACGAGTAGTGTTTTAGGGATGGTAGCATCCCGCCTACATCTCCTGCATTGTTTTCTTTTTAATTCAAATTTCTGTTCACCCTCCCTTTAACACGGAAAGGCCAAGTTTGAATAGAGCGAGCCCTCAATGTACAATTATTTAAAGGACACATGCAAAGAAAAAAAAATTTTTTTAAACAGCTTAGATGGAAAAAGGATATCATAAAACGATTTTACAACGAAGAAAAAAATGTTTAGAGCTATATTTACGGCGCTATACGAATTTGTAGTTGGTGCCCGCGGGCGCCGCAGAAAAGTGGCCCTTATTTATCACGTGACGGGCCCATATTTGTCACGTGGTGCTTGCGCTCTTTCGGAAGCTTCGTATCGCCTCTAAAATTAACTTATTCATCTTTGTTTGAAGTATAACCAAAAACTAAGATTAATAAGTAACTTTTAGAGCCCAAAGGAAACTCCTGAAAAAGCGCAAGCAGACGTGATAGACCTGTGCGCCGGTCAGATGACGGCGGCGGCGCCCCGAAGCACACGAACTTGTGCGGCGGCGGCGACGGCGGCGTGGAGAAACGCGTTGAAGCGGCGTCGTACAATGCTCAGCGTGCGGCGGCGGCGTCGCTTTGCGGCGGCGGCGACGCAGGGCGGCGGCGCGCGGGCCTACCACGTGACCAGCGGCGGCTCCGGCGGGCGCCAACTACAAATTCGTATAGCGCCGTAAATATAGCTCTAAAATTTTTTTTCTTCGTTGTAAAATCGTTTTATGATATCCTTTTTCCATCTAAGCTGTTTAAAAAAAAATTTTCTTCTTTCCATGTGTCCTTAAAGGCAAATGAAGCATATCAATTGGAACCGTGTATCTAAGCCTATTTAAAATTATATATTGGTAATTCAGGGATAGTTTATATAGAAGGAAGAACACTGTACACTTTGAAGAAGAAATCCTAAAAAAATTCTTCATTTAAACGAATACGTATATATATTTTTCCCATTTTTATATCGAAAGTTCTTAATCTGCTGTCATATATGTAGTAACATTGTTTTGGCATATATGGTCTCGTCATATTTAGGAGAGCATTTGAAAAGCGGACATATTTTTATCTCCATTCAAAGATGAAAAGATATGCGATGTTGCCAAATCTTTTACGTAATTATTATCTAAATATGCTTGTAACGTTGACCATAGTATTTTATGATATACATCTTGTACCATTTAGAAAAAAATCAGGTATGACTTGTATGTTAACATTTAAAAAAAGTGTTCCTCAAGATGTCCACTTGACCTATAAAATCTTTAAGATTCACAACTTCTTAAATAAACTTATTGAAATGTTTTTCTTTTTTAATTTAACTTGCATAAACATTTAGTTTAAAAAACCTCCCTATCTGGCAATGAAGGGGCGAGATAGATCTTTTTCAGAAACCTATTGGGAAGAGCACAGAATTTTGCGTTTTTTATGCGGCCGCATTTTCACGTATACTGGAAAGGCTTCTTTAAAAGTTCTTGATTTTTCTTGAGGCAATAACAAATCATACAGATAAAAGGGACAAATGTATAACAATACATATAATGCTTAGTATTATAAGTTCACTGTAACATTGACGGTGATAAAAGAGAAAGTGATTTTATGTGGCGTTAACACTAATCTTGGGGATTCGCTTTATTATTTTTTTATCATTCCCTTATTTTGAGCCTTCATCCACAAGCGGCAGGATTGAATGTTTCTAAATATACTCAAAACAATTCAATATTTTCTTTACTGTGTCACGGTAATGGGCGAGACATGCTGCTTGTATTTTAATGAGTACAATTCAGGCACTTTAGGGCCACTGCAGGAGAAACATCATCAGCCCTTCCAATGATTTCCAGTTCTGACGACCTGAGGTGGTTCAAGGAGGCTTGGAGCTTGAGGACTCTCCCCACGCCACTTCACGCACTTTTGCCGCCTCCGGTAGCTAAAAACAACAGTTGGAGACTTTGACAAGTTTAGTAAATATCGGAATGTTGTTTTTTTCCAGTCACTCTTCTACTGTGCGCAGAACAAACAGTGCCTGTGCTGTATTGTGCACGATGTCGCCGAGGACAACTCCGAAGCTCTAGATATTGCGCTTCGTTGTAGCCCCGCATGTGAAGATAGACACGATTTGGTTCTTCCTATGAAAGCTATTGTACCGCTGGCAGAAGAGGGACGCTCCAATTTTCCGCAAAATCAAAATGGAATACTGTCACGAATGACAAGTGATGAGGCGGTGAATAACTGAGTAAACTAAACGTTTAATCGGGCGAACTTGTGCCCAAAAATAAAGAAGGAAACAAAAGATAACAGTAGAGCGTCGCGGGCGTCGAAGTCGGCGAAAGAGCAGAGTCGAACGCTGGGGCGAAACTGACTGCGGCTCGCCACGCGGAGCCCCTTATGTACAGGGGACAAAAGTCAAGATACCGCCTGCAGCACTGCGCCGCATTTCGCCGTGTCAAGCGCACCTTGCTTTATAACCAGTTGAGCCTTATCGCTCAGCTGAGCTGCCGTGACTTCTTGCTTTACAGGTGCCATGTCAGTAAGCGCTATGTCCGAGGTGGTACCACGCGCCCGATTCCGGAGTTAGGCGCCGCGCCACAGAAGAGCGGGAAAGCGCCATGTTGGAGCACAGTAGGACGCGCATGCGCTTTTCAGTGATCTGAAAACCAGGCGACCCGCCGGCAGATGGCAGAGCAATGCGTTTGAGTCGCAGCTCCCGTGTCCTAAAGACTTTTGTCCCCGACTGTACATGCGTGGGCTTCTGGAATAATCGGCCCAGAAGGTTCAGCGTGTAGAACTTTCTGACCTCGAACAAGCAACACGGTTCTCGAATTTACCAGAACATTACATTCAGGATGTCAACAAAATAGCACGTCGCTGCCAGGAATCGAACCCTGGCTTTTCGCGTGGTAGGCAGGCGCTATAACCGTTAGGCCACGCGCGCGCTGCCTACTTGGCAAGCTGCGCGCGCGGCATTACTCTCCCCTTTAAAAAGTGCATCGCCCCGATGCAGCACAAAACAAAACAAAGCAAACAAAAAGAACGGTAAGCTAAAGAGTCATTTGGAACACATAAGGTCCACAGTCCTATCGAGCGTAGTACGGCTTCATGCGCACGACGTGGACGACTTCTGGTCGTGGAGGGCGGCGTGATGAAGTCCGTGTTCCGTCGGGCATCACCTCGTAGTTCAGATCCCCGAGTCGACGAAGCACTCTGTAGGGTCCGAAGTAGCGCTTCAAGAGTTTCTCGCTGAGACCACGGCGGCGGATCGGTGTCCACACCCACACCCTGTCTCCGGGCTGGAAGTGGACGTCCCGGCGACGAAGGTTATAGCGGCGTGCGTCGACTCGCTGTTGGTCATGAATCTTGATTCTTGCCAGTTGGCGAGCTTCTTCCGCGCGTTGCGAGATCAGTTGAGCATCGTCGTTGCCATCGTCGGCCGGCACGTGAGGCAGCATGGCGTCGAGCATTGTGGTAACCGTCCGGCCGTGTACCAGTTGAAACGGCGTCACTCCCGTGGTTTCTTGAACCGCTGTGTTGTACGCAAACGTAACGTACGGCAACACCTCGTCCCACGTTTTGTGCTCAACGTCGACGTACATGGAGATCATGTCGGCGATGGTCTTGTTGAGCCGCTCTGTTAGCCCGTTGGTCTGCGGGTGATAAGCGGTGGTTCGTCGATGGCTGGTGTGACTGAGCCGAAGTACCTCTTTGGTCAGCTGTGCCAGGAAAGATGACCCTCGATCTGTGATCAGCACTTCAGGTGCGCCGTGTCGAAGGAGGATGGACTCGACTAAAAATCTTGGCGACTTCCCCCGCTGTTTCCGATGGCATGGCTTTTGTCTCCGCGTATCGTGTAAGATAATCGGTCGCGACGATAATCCACCGGTTTCCTTGCGTCGATGTTGGGAACGGCCCAAGTAAATACATTCCGACCTGCTGGAAAGGCCTAGTCGGGGTAGGTATCGGCTGCAGGAGTCCTGCTGGCTTCGTCGGAGGCCTCTTACGTCGTTGGCACTCATGGCACGACCTTGTGTACAGATGGACTGTTTTCGGGAGTCTCGGCCAGTAGTACTTGTCACGAATCCGGGCGAGCGTCCGGCTGTAGCCAAGGTGTCCAGCCGTCGGGTCGTCGTGGCATGCTTGAAAGATTTCTTCTCGCAGGCTGGGCGGAACAACCAGCAGCCAGGCAGGGTTGCTCGTTCCGAAGTTGTTCTTGAAGAGCACGCCTCGCCGCAGAACGAAGCTTGACAAGTCTCGGGCCAAGACTCGCGGAACTGAACTTTCTTGGCCTTCGAGGTGTTCGATCACGGCGCGAAGTTCCGGGTCGTCTCGTTGAAGTGCTCCCTTGTCGGCATCTGTCACTGCGCCGAGAAAACGGGCGTCATCGTCGTCGTCAGTGCTTTCGGGAGGAGATTCGACTGGGGCCCTAGACAAACAGTCGGCGTCGTTAGGCTTGTGGCCAGACTTATGCACAATGGTCACGTCGAATTCTTGCAGTCGCAGACTCCAGCGAGCGATGCGTCCTGACGGGTTCTTGAGGTTGGCGAGCCAACAGAGAGCGTGGTGGTCCGTGACGACGCGAAACGGGATCCCGTGCATGTACGGGCTGAACTTGGTTGACGCTCAGATGACAGCGAGACATTCCTTGTCGGTCGTCGAGTAATTTGTCTCTGCCTTGGACAGTGCCCGGCTTGCGTAAGCGATCACCCTCTCTGCTCCGTCTTGTCTTTGGACGAGTACCGCGCCGAGTCCGGCGTTGCTGGCGTCCGTGTAAACTCCTGTTTCCGCTGATGGATCGAGGTGTCCGAGGATAGCAGGCGACTGGAGTCTTTCCTTCAGTTCGTTGAACGCTTGCTCTTGCTCCTCTCCCCAATGGAAGTTCACGTCGTCCTTCGTCAGGTGCGTGAGCGGTGCAGAAATCTTGGCAAAATCGCGAACGACACGTCTGTAGTAAGCGCACAGTCCAAGAAATCTTCTTACGGCATACTTGTCTGATGGCATCGGAAATTCGGCCAACAGCGAATGTCTTGGCTGGATCAGGGCTTACATCCTGAGCACTCACGACATGGCCCAGGAATTTGATCTCGCCGTAAGCGAACCGACATTTTGACGGCTTTAGTGTCAGTCCAGCATTCTGGATAGCCTGTAGCATGGCTCGAAAACGTCTCAGGTGCTCGTCGAAGTCGCTTGCAAATACCACGACAAATATCCTTTAAATTTGTACAGTCCGTCCGGCGTGACGAAGGCAGTCTTCTCACGATCCCGTTCGTCGACCTCCATCTGCCAGTACCCACTCTTCAGGTCCATCGACGAAAAGTGTCGGGCATGGCGCAGACAGGTCCAGAGTGCCGTCGATGCGTGGCAATGGGTAGACGTCCTTTTTCGTTACGGCGTTTAGTCGGCGATAGTCCACGCAGAACCGAAGGGTCCCATCTTTCTTTTTCACCAGGACTACCGGCGAAGCCCACGGACTCTTTGAGGGCTGGACGAGGTCATCGTCGAGCATTTCTTGGACCTGTTTCTGGATGACTTCTCTCTGCACAGATACACTATACGGCGAACGATGGACAGGAAGCGCGTCGTCGTCAGTTATAATTCGATGTTTCGCAACCGTCGTGTTGGGGAACCTTTGACGACTTGGAGAAGCACTCACTGAACTCGGCGAGAAGGTCACTGAGTTGTCGTCGTTGTGGGGCAGGCAGATCGATGTCGAAAAGCGAATGCGGCATTGTCTTGTGTGGCCACGAAGAGAGGTCCTCTGCTATTCCGGTGATAGCGGCTGGGTCCGCGAGATCCTCGGCGTGACCCACGGCGGTGCCTTTCGTGGGTGCCCCGCACCTCCACCGAAAATGTCAGAAATGACAAGTGATGAGGTGGCGAATGGCTGAGTAAACTGAGCGTTTAGTGTGCGAACTTGTGCCCAAAAATAAAAGGAAAAAGAAAGATAACAACAGAGCGTCGCGGGCGTCGAAGGCGGCGAAGCAGCAAGATCGAACGCTGAGGCGAAACTGACTTTGGCTCGCCACGCGAAACCCCTTATGTACACGCGTGGGCTTTTGGAATAATCGCTGTAGAAGGTTCGACGCGTATAACATTCTGGCCTCAAACAAGCAACCGGATTCTCGAATTTTCCAGAACACTAGATTACAGGAATAAACAAAATACACGTCGCTCCCAGGGATCGAACCCTGGCTTTTCGCGTGGGAGGCAGGCGCGATAACCGTTAGGCCACGCGGGCTTTTTTTTTTCTTTATTGCGTTAGGCCACGCGGGCGCTGCCTACTCGGCAAGCCGCGCGCGCGGCAATGTCAACAAAAGGTTAAAATGCGTGAGCAGACATGTACATGTTACCCAAAAAAAGTAACTAAATACCGTTACTCGTTACTCGCTCAAAAAGTAACTAAATACGTTACTCGTTACCGATTCCCAAAAGGAACGCGTGAGTTACCTCAAAAGTAACGAGTTACTTTTCACGTTACTTTGACGACCAAATACACAACTGTTTTGGTTTCATGGTTTATTGTTTTCTTTTTAGTAGTCGTTGCCCTTGAGCAGCAGCTGCCTGTCGAAGTTTTCATCAGTTATGATTCCGCGCTTCCTTGAAAATACATTTCCGGTGACGCTGAAGCGTCTTTCTACTGACGCGCTCGAAGGAACGGCAGTGTTGTGCTTCAGCAAGAGCTGGTGAATCTTCGGGAACTGCGCCTTCATTGAGGACAGCGGGTAATGGGTTATGTGCTTTCCCGTGTTTGCAACCTCCGGGTTTACATTCGGTCCGTAGCCGGTTCTAGAAAGTTCAACCAACGAACCTGATTGTGCTCGCTGGGTGAAGGACATTCCCAGCTGTAGAGTTCAGTACAGCAACGTTTATCGCTGGACACGTCTGTCGAACTGTTCGACTGACGTATTTAGCGATATACGTTGCTGTACAGTCATACTGTTTCGTTATTTTTCGGGTTTTCCATCTCGCCTTTGTCGCAATAGACGCATACTCAGGCTAGAATAAAAACAAGGCCGTTTAAGCGGTGTTGTACACGTTACTCCTCAAAAGTAACGAGATACCGTTACTCGTTACTTGGCCTTAAAAGTAACTAAATACCGTTACTCGTTCCTTTTCTGAAAAAGTAACTAAATACGTTACTCGTTACCGAAAATAGTAACTAGGTACAAGTAACTCGTTACTTGTAACGCGTTACGTACATGTCTGCGCGTGAGAAAGTCAGCCCCCATATTGGGTAGGCAACGTCCGCGACTAAAACTACCCATGGGAAAACTCTCCGCAGTCCGATGTTGATTGTCATACCTCGCTCACCGTAGGCTGCGATGGGTGTTTCCTTGGAAGCCTGAGGGGAGGGGTGGGGTTACTGAGGCTGACGAGGAAGTGCAGATGAAGGCAGTACGCTTACTTCAGCGCCAGTGGCGATAAGGAAACGCTTACCGGTATCGCGATCTGTGACGAAGAATAAGCGGCCAGCATTCGTCCCAGCACCACTAGCCGCTTCTAGTGGTGGGGGTTGACATTTTCCGTCGCTGCGCAAGGTGGTGTGCCGTTCCTGGCCCTCTCTTCGAATGTCTAGTGGTACCAGCAGACTCTGGATTGCGGTGAAATTGAGCGGTTCCGAAAATAGCGTTCATTGTCGCGTTGCCGCGAAGTTGATCGAGAGCGCAACGAAGCTGCAGCTATTTCATTTCTGAGTTCATTCAACTCGTTGGAAAACATCCCGTAGCTGGTGCAGCTCTGTAGAGAAATTGGTAGATGGTGAGTCAACAGATGCTCTTGTCGATACTTGCGATTGATGCAACTCTGCTGCCAGCGGCGTAGTAACCTTCATAAAGTCATCCCGCTGTGCCAGGGTTGGCAACTGGAGGTCTGACGTCGTGGCAAGCACCATGCAAACACTGGTCGGTTGTCGTTCAAAACATAGTTCCTTCCAAAGTGACGTGTCGAATGATGCTGCTCTCTCGCCGAGGAGTTGTTGGAGGCGTCTGAGCAGCTTCGACGGTTTGCGGTCGCCAAGTTCTTCGCTTGTCAACAGTTGGTGTAGTCGGCGTTGTTCTGATTCCGATGTGTGCTTCACCGGTTCCGTCATCAAAGTGGTGTAAGGTTCGCTCGGTGGTGGAACGAAGATTAAATCCCGTACTTCGGTCGCTATTTCGGGTGGAAGAGTGATGACGACGTAGAGGAACATGCGGATTTGCGAAGTGATGCGATACGTAGAAAACTGGCTTTCGACTTGAGCAAACCATACCTCCGGATCGGCGGTCCAATACTTCGGAAGACGAACGTGTACGGAGGAGATTTCGCCTGCCGTGGAGTCTTCGTTGTTGCTCATGACGGTGCACCGAAGGCGATGATGTCACATCCGGGTCACCACTTATAACTTGTTCAATGCTGCTAAAATAACGAAGTGGTTCCGAATGATGTCTGCAGTGGAAAAGACCACACGAGCTCTCGTCCATCTCGTGCTCTGTTGCTCATTCTGGTTTCGTCGTCGTCGTCTACTATAGTTCACTACACCCCTTTATGTTGGTGGTGGCTGATTGGAGGGTTCGGCGTTTGAACTGGTTAGAGGTTGCCCCTTTGTGTTGGTGGTGGCTGATTGTGGGCTATATAAAGAGGCGGACTAAATAAATCTGGTAGCTGAGTTTGAGACATCCTCCTGTGCTTTTCTGTTCCTTCGACTCATGTGTTCATTTCTCCCCAGAATTGCTGTATCCAACATGATCTAGTAAGCCACAAAAAACTTGTAAATGGTCATATACGTATATGTTTGTTAATCTCATATGACAACGCTTAATCATGATTAAAGACAGCATCGCTTTTGTAGTTCAGTAAGTAGACAAAACGTGTGAAAGAATCCCTTGCCATAATAGACTAAAAATATTATCGAGGTATAGGTTCTGCCGAACTGTGGGTGGACTCGCAAACCGATAAAAACCAAGATCATGCTACGAAAATAACTAATATTTAAGTAAAAAATCAAAATGATAGACATATGCGTCGTAGGAGGGGGGTACAAATATATGTATTTTTGTTCAAATTCACTGCCTAACATGACAAAACAATATTTCAAAGAAATTGTATTGTTTTTTAAGAGCACACTAAAAAGCCTTTCACATAATAAATTTAATGAAATTAAAAATTCCTGTTTTTAACATGACATTGAATTTTGTTCATTTGGATTTTCTTATCATATTTACAGTGTTGCTTCTTTTGCATAAACTATACTTAAATGAACAATAATATAATTTTAAATCGGCTTAGATACAAGCTTTCATTTGATGTTTCTTATGCTTTAAATATTTCTACACCGAAAGCTACCAAGATTCAAACTTGGCCCTTATTTTTAAAAACGCGAGATTCAAGATTTTCTTATTTTCTCAAATAAAAAACACACTTTCGCTGTACTTTATTCCTTCTATAAAGTAATAAATCAGAAAAAAAATGTTATCATTGTTGTGAAATTGATAATCTAAACGTTGCGAAACGTAAAAATCTGTCATTACTAAAACCTGCGAAAATCGCAATACCTGAATTCTAAAAAAGTTCGAAGCTTAAAACTCAAGAAGAAGCGTTTTCTGTACTGATAAATTGCAGTTTTATACTTGTCACACATTTTGTACTAACATATATTTTTCAGAAATATTTGGGAGCCCATTATTTTTTCTTACACAATTGGAGAAGAAATGACCCGTGTGTCGTTTTGTGCTCGTTGTGTTTCTACATCGCCAATGCCGTGCTTGAATCACGGTGCACTTACATGAATCGTTCGCGACACCATCGCTCGGCAGAGACCTTCTCGAAGACCCAGAACCAAGGCTTTTGAACATCGGCTCAAGTAACCAACGTCAACGGGTCTTCATCTTTCTCTCCTCCAACATTAAGAGAAGCTGATGCTGCGGCGACATAAACCTCAGGGCCAATGAGAGTGGCTGTTAGACCTTATCTTCATCGAAGCCAACAGCAACCACCAACCTCACCAGGATCCTGCCGGTGACTCAACGTCGTCACGTCACCGCGGCTGTATATGGGGAACCCGCGGACTTGCGCGGCGGAGACAGAATGGGACTTACCATCGGACGCTACCATCATCTAATCATGTTCTATTAAAATATCATCAGAATATGGTCAATCCCGGTCTGCAGTCTGTCCGTCCCCCAGTCCTTAGCAACAGGTGACAAGCGGTGGGATCCTTCCTGGCCCCGATGAGCGCAGCGGCCAGACTCCAGCTGAGGAAGAAGAGGTGTCAGCCGGCGTCGGACGCCCCTGACCGCCCTGAGGCAGCGCCTGAGCACGGCCCAAGGTTCAGCCGTCAGGGGTGTCTGGTTGTTCTGAGAACATCGGAACGACGTAGCTGACATCTGGCTGGTACGACGGGTGGAAGAGTAGCGATCGAATGGCCTGGTTTCGCGGGTATTGGGCTTCGATTTCGGTGAGCTGCCGAGTTTCCATGGTCGTTCCGAGCTTTGTAAAGCTGTGCTTGACTCTCGGAATTTGAAAGGTTGTGACGCCCTCAAGACGGAGTTCAATTCAAAAGCGAACCGTTTCGATGAAGTTGAACGCTTCTCAGCGACCGACTGAGCTTGGTTCTGGAGAAAAGCCGGGTTTTCGAAAAATTCCTTTGCCGAAAGCTGCAAATTTTTGGCAGCCTGGTAGCTATACTGACTACTCTTAGGCAGAGAAGGAGTCCGGCATGCATTCGAAGTATATTTTAACGTTGCATTAGAAGCGTGCTTGTTTTGATTTTTTAGTTTCCCGTGGAATTCTTTTCAGCACAAAGGTAAGCTCAACATTAAAAAGGTTTGAGCAAAACTTTTAGTTCGTTTTTCAGATATATATTTCCAAGGCGCTATACGACGCGTAGATTGCAGGTTTTACGGAGAACTTGTTGCATTGTATTATTTTTCTTATTTGTAGGGTACGTAACGCAGCATTTTGAAGGATTTAAAGACTGGTCGTCTTTACGCTGATATCAAGAGTGGATCTGTCGAAGCTTCGAAAATAGGAGCTCCTAAAGCGTGCTAGGTAACTTAAAGATCAATATTCCAAAAGCAGTTAGGAAACCATACTTGATTGTAAAGCTAGAAAAAGAGGTCGATAAAAATACAAATTAAAAGTGCGGTCAAACAACAATGCTAAACAGTATTAAAAAACTAGAAGCAAATCAGAAACAGACTGAAGCAACGGTCAAATCTTTGGAAGAGCGAGTGTCACTGTTAGAGAATAATCAAGCGCCTACCACAAGTTCGAACTCTGTCCAGCTTGAGAACGAGTTGCACCGGGACATTCTTGTGTCTCATCTTCAATCGAAGGTTGATGAATTAGAAAATCAGTCACGTAGGAATAATCTCATCTTTTTTGTAATAAAAGAAACAAGCGAACGTGAAAGCTGGCTGGATTCTAAGAAGTTGATTATGGAACTGTGTGCATCGAAGCTTGGTGTAAAAGTGGAAAGCATCTCCCGAACACATCGACTAGGCCGTTTATCAAGTGATAACCACAGGCCAATAATAGCTAAATTCTTGAATGAAAAAGAAATGGGAAGTATTCTTTCAAACGGATTTAAACTAAAAGGTACTGAATTTAGTGTTAGCAACGACTACTCAGAAGCAGTTAGAGTCAAGCGTAGAAATCTGCTTAAAATTTCTAAAACTGTCGTAAAGGCTGGGGACAAGGTACGCTTACGTTTTGACAAACGTTTTGTGAATGACGCAGCGTATGTCTGGGACAGTGCCCTTGAATCTGCAGTCCCACTAGTAAACGCCACCGATGTAGATGATTCACATGTCAACTATTCGTTATCCCAAACTGTTTTTCCCAGATCCCCTGCATGTGTCAATGTGCAATGTCGTAATCTTGATGTTGCCGCGTCCACTTCGCATCCTGCTGAAATAAATCTTTTTTATACCAACATTCGGAGTGTGTTATCAAAGCGAGACGACATCTCATCTTTGATTGAATCTTGCTCTGCTGACGTCGTGTCTCTCACGGAAACCTGGTTGAATGATGAAGTGGATGACTCGATTATTTTTGAGGGCGTGTCATCTTTTACTATATTTCGTCAGGATAGACAACAACGCAGGGGTGGCGGGGTTATATTTGCTGTCAGGAAAAGTATAGTTTGTACACGTATTGTTGTTGACACGTGTTTAGAAAGTGCATGGTTTTCCTTAAAAACAAAATATGCTACTGTTGTGTTTGGGGTCTGTTACAGACCTCCTGATTATAAATTGGGTTTTGTTTCAGCTTTTCATGATACACTTTGTGATTTGTCATTACGGTTTCCTGGCTGCTGCTTTATAATTTTCGGTGATTTTAATTATCCTTCTATAGATTGGTCTCAAAGTCATCCTTCTTGTCAGGGTAACATTGCTGAGTGTGAAAGTTTCATCGAGGCTTGCCTTGACTTCAACCTCTCGCAGCTTGTAACAATACCAACACGCTCCACTACTTTGACCTCAAATATTCTTGACCTCATCTTGACTACACAGCCCGACTTGTTTCATCCAATTACTACCCTTCCAGGGTTATCTGATCACAAAGTCCTGTTTGCGCAAATCATTCTGCCAGTAACAAGAAAGGAAACCATTCGTAAACCCATTAGAAGTTATGGCCGGGCTAACTACGATGCAATAAATAGCGAACTAGCACTTTTTTATGAAGAGGTTTTCTTGCACAACTTTGAAAGCCGAACAGTTGAGCAAAACTGGGAGCTATATAAAAATAAAGTGAAATATCTGATTGATAAGCATATTCCTGTTATTTTCATTAAGACGTCAAATGTCTCTCCGTGGTATGATGCAGGCCTGAGGCGCCTAGGGAATAAAAAAAAACGTCTATTCAGGCGTGCCAGGTACCGTGACAGTCCCTCCGACTGGCATGCATACCATGAGTGCGAAACAGAATATAAACAAAAGTTGCTATAACTAGAAATTCTTACTACCAAATCACTCTCCCCAATATGTTGCATACAAACCCGAAAACCTTTTGGACAGTAATGAACCCTAAATCGGCTGATACATTAAATATTATTGATGTATCAGGAAATTCACTATCTGACCTCGAAAGTGCTCGTGTTTTGAATTCTGCTTTTTCTGCAGTATTTTCATGTGAGAATACTGCCCTGCCTATTTTGGATACGTTTTTTGAACATAATCAAATGGAAAGTATAACCATTGATTCTTCTGGTGTTGTAAAACTTATTGATAACTTGAAAGTTTCTTCTTCGAGTGTTGAAGACGAAATTAATTCGAAGGTTTTAATGAATACCAAAACAATTTCCAGTGTCATATTGTCCGCAATTTTTTCACAATCTTTGCTTTCTCATTCAGTTCCTGGTGACTGGAAGGTCGGTATAATTATCCCGTTATTTAGATCAGGTGAACGCAGCTCCCCTTTAAACTATCGGCCCATATCCATTACAAGCATATCCTCAAACATTTTTGAACATATATTACATTCGAACATCATTCGCTTTTTAGAGGAAAATCAATTAATTTTCGATTACCAGCATGGGTTCCGGAAGGGTCATTCCTGCGAGGCCCAACTCGCAGGATTCATTCATGATATTCATCTTTCTATTGACTTCGGTTCCCGAATTGATGTTATATTTCTTGATTTCGCCAAAGCGTTCGACCGGGTCCCACATAAGCGTCTGTTGCAAAAACTTACCCATCTAAAAAAATAGCAACATCATCCTGTGGATCAAAGACTGGCTTTCTGACAGAAGTCAGTACACGGTCGTGAACTCTCATAGTTCAACTTCTATTCCCGTGTCTTCGGGAGTACCTCGAGGCTCCGTCCTTGGACCCTTGCTTTTCTTAATATATATTAATGACTTACCTTCATGTATTTCCTCCCGCATCCGTATTTTTGCAGACGACTGCGTTGTATACAGACAAATTTCTAACGAAGAAGATAGCATGCAACTACAACATGACCTCACTAACCTATCATTGTGGTGCTCGACCTGGCTCATGAAGCTTAACCCTTCTAAATGCAAACTCATCTCATTTGTTAGGAAAGATACCATTTTTTCTCATAACTATTTTATTGATTCTAACTTTGTTGAGTCTGTTTCCTCTTATAAATACTTAGGTGTTCACGTCGACTCGCATCTCTCCTGGAAGGTACATATTCGGTCGTTGTTATAATCGTGCAATCGTTCTTTGGGCTACCTAAAACATACACTTCGTTGTGCTCCTCCTCACTTAAAGAAAACTGCATACCTTTCATTGATTCGGCCGAAACTTGAGTACGCATAGAGCATCTGGGATCCTCACCAAGCATATTTGATCACTGAAATAAAAGCCTTTCAAAACCGTTTCGCGCGCTTTATTTTTCTGAGTATTCTCGACATTCCAGCGTCACCTTATTAAAACAAAAAGCCGACCTTCCAGAACTGGCCTTAAGACACAAGCTTTCTTGCTTATGCCTTTTTCATCGCATTTACTATGCACCTTCTCTCAGTCAAGGCACCCTAACACAGTCGCATTTCATTACACCTCTTAATCACTCATGTAAGATTGACCGTTTCACCTGCCGTATTTCTTCTTTTTGTATTCCTTCTTTCCCAAAACAGTAGTGTGGTGGAATGATCTAACAGAGCGCATCGTCACCGAGATTAACCCTTATATTTTTCGTTTTCTTATCAGCAGCCATTTAGGTATTGTATGACTCACGATTTCTTGTATGTTTGCACTGCTGTGCAAGATTTTTTTTTTGCTTGATATTCGATTTTTTGTATGCTTGCACTGCTGTGCATGTTTTTTGTTGTGTGTGTGTTTCATATATGATGTACTTATCCCCCCCCTTATGTAATGTCCTTCCCAGAAGGACCTTTAAGGTATTTCAATAAATAAATAAATAAATAAATACCACCGAAAAAATTACTCGTGAAGGTGATGAGCGGCAGCAACAAGAAACTTGAGAGGCAGAGTAGCGAATAGATCGAGAGACCGATAGATTAAACTTATAAGCGGCTGGCGAGGCTGCAGAACAAGAAAGGCGAGAGTACCTTAGATGAGAAGAGCTAGCGCTAAGAAGGTTAACTTGAGCGCGGAGTTTTGAGTGTCAACACTAATCATCTTGCCTGTGTTATGGAAACGAGTTAATGCAGCCATTTAAGGTTGAAAACGACAATGGCTAGTTTCTAGTTAATTTGGAGCGAGTCTGTCAAAACATGTCCTTTCCAAAGTAGTCATGGTAATTTTGACTTCATGCACTGTTGTCTTGCAAAATTGCAGAAGTTGTGGCTAGACTCAAAAATGAGCAATATTCAGACTATGGCTGTGGGAAGGCGAGCCTACCTAAAGGATACAGGATGTCCGCGGGAGCATTCCACCAGAAGTTTAGGAATGGAAAACAAGAGCCTAGCCAGTCCTATACTGACTTAGCTTACACAGTAGCGATCCAAAATAGCAGAATGGCTGAAAAAGCGCGAAAGTTTTTGGAGATCACGATAAAGTGATAAAGATGTTTTGTCTAGAACAGTTTTTTTGGGGTATTCCTCTATCCGTGAAGGAAAGTGTTAAACACAAATCCGATGTGACGACTGCTGAGAAAGCTGCGGAGTTTGCCGACGCATACGAGTAGCGACACCATCTAAGCCACTGCGATAAGTTTATTGAAGAAGAAAACCCGAAGAGCGGATGTAGTAAAGCGAAAACCAGGAAACGAAAGTTGAATTATACTTTAGCAAAACTAAAAAAAAAACACCCTAACCGAGGATGTAAACATCTAGCAACGGCAACTAGTTGTGAACCAAGAAAACCCACCATGTCTTACATCTGCCATCGGCCAGGCCACATTTCACTGATGTGTCGAAACAAAAAAGCGTTGTTTCAAAATCAGGTCACTCGAGACATGATACAAAACCTAAAGCATGCTCGCTTCTGTTTTATAAGCATGACATTTGCGAGCAAATAAAAGACAACTTGATTAAGCCAGGCGGAATAAGGCAGTGTGAGCGTAGATGCAGTTCGTTCATCGACTCGACTGAAGTAGCCACGAAAGAGACCCCCCCCCCCCTAACGTGCGCCGTGTCTAAAGTTAAATCCATCTATGTTAAGCCAGAGATGCCAGGTTCCTGCAGGTTGCGTTTGACAGTAGGAAAACATATTATATTTGTTAGTAACATTTTGCTCACTACGCTTTTAAATATTACGCATCTAATTATAACTTTTAAGGTTAACGTCAGTTTTAGTGTGTTCAGCGTGAACGCGATTTCTTTAGAAATGGTTCAGATCCATACTTAGAATGAACCTGTTTCGAAAACGATGGAGCTTTAGTTTGAAATGCGTAAACTAATGTCACCTGTGCAGTAAAGCTAAATCCATCGTATTCGCAGCAGAATACACATGGCAGCTTAATAATATTTTCTCAGAAGTTTCGACATTTTAGCCACAAGCTCAAACTTCTTTAAAAAATGGTAACAAATGGAAACTACGGAAAGTGGGGTCATTTTCTCTTCTAAAATTTTGCAGTATATTAATGTAAACCTGTATATTCTTAAGGTTTAGTTCTGTCCGACGAACACCTGGTTGTCGAGGAGATAAACGCCGTCCTTTGTGAACGTTTTCTTTATGATCATTGTTAGCGTCATATCGGATGTTCGAGAACAAATGCGTGAGGGGCTCAGCAGGAACAAACTGAAGGCTTGGCGGCTTTCTGGGGTTCGGGTCTGGCGCCTGTTTTTCCTGCTGTCTCGGTTTTTGCCCTGTCGTTTGTTCAGGATTCTCCTCAGCCGCGGTGTTCCTGATGTATTTTCATCGGCCAGTTGGAGGCTGGCACTGCTGAAAGGGACCACCGCGCCGCCGGGGAAGCTCTTACGTTCCTACCGCGACGAGGCCGTGCTCGAATCATGGTGCACTTTCAGGGACGGTCTGCAACACCTTCGCTCTGAAGAGACCCTCTCGAAGACCAGGAACGAAGGTTTTTGAAACACGGCCGAAGTAACCAACGTCAGTGGGCCTTCGTCTTCCTCTTTCTCCAACATCAAGAGAAGCTGCTGCTGCGGTAACATATACCTCCGCGCCAATGAGAATAGCTGTTGGACCTCATCGTAATCGAAGGCAAAAGCCGCCACCAATCTCACCAGTATCCCACCTGTGACGCAACATCGTACCGTTATCACGGCTATATATATGGGGAACCCGCGGACTCGCGCTGCGGAGGCGGAACGGTACTTCCCATCGGACGCAATCATCATCAAATCATGTCCCATTAAAACATCGCGACCACATAGTCCAAACCCGGTCTCCACCATGTCCGTCCCCCAGCTCTTAACAACGCTTTCGTGTCTTCATTCCCGTGGCTCTTCGAGTGCGTCTGGTAGTCTGCTTACGGATGATGTTTGGAGTGGATGCGCTCAGTCGACGCAGTTGTGCTGGTTCTGCTCTCGTGTCAAGGCAGTTCACCTGCGACGTTTATCTGGTTGGAGGGTGAAAGCACCTCATGCCTCGTCGCGGATTGCATGTGGATTATCCGAAAAGGTTTCTGGTGGTGACGGCCGATATACGGGCGAGACGGGCAGTCTGTGGTTCTTCGTTTTAGCAACCCAGATTGTCAGTGCCCAAGCCTACGAAACTGGAGCCTAAAAGCGCCGACTCGCTAGTTTGTTGGAGTAATTTGTGATTTAGTCTAAGACAATGAACCTATTTATTAGCATTCGGGTGTGTCAGTGCCGATAAATAATTATAAGCGCGCATCGACATTTGCATTGCATGAATTCTGTTTCAATAAAAAATGTTCTCAGGTTTATTGTGTTTTTCGTATGACAATTGACTTTTCTTTTATTAAAATAACTCTAATAGGCCTAATTTTGGATACCATAACTCAAAGAAACAATTTCTTATTCGACGTTTTCAATAGCGCGGTAGGAACCTGTAGAGAAAGTATAAAGTAGTCGAGGTTTCGTTTCAGTAGAATAAAACAAATTGAACTTTTATAGATCCTTTGCGCTCCCTATGTTTAATTGTCTTTAGTGGCACTGAAGCGTCTAGTAATATTCCCGTGAATTGAGTCAAAATATTTGCATATCTATGCAATAGCATATTGAGCCATTTCGGCTTTTTAATCCTGGATGTTTCGTTTGAATGTTTAAGAAAAGCTATGTTAAAAGGCCCTTTAACCCACAAAAGTACTGTCATGGTTACGGGGAGACAGTTCAGAGGTTAAAGCTGAGCCTCCAATAATATATATAGTGTGGAACAAGCGAATTCGACGCTGTTAAAAAGCCGGAAAAATTTGCGCCAGCACCTAGAAAGCTCGAACTTTCAGGGACGTACACAAAGCAGCTCGGTTTTATGTAGTAATGTTTTAAGGGGTAGTTCTTTTTTATATAAAAAATACCTGCAAATGACTTGTAAAAAATCAACGAGAGGCGCGTTTGCAGACGACCGACGTAGCGACGCTATTCAATTCCGATGTCATCTGCCGATAGCGCAGCAAACAGACGACGCACTCTTGTCCGCTCGCTGTGCGTACCAGGAGATGGCGCTGCAAGTGCATAGCTTCGCTAACTTGGTCGTCGGGGAACGCGCCCGATGTTGACCTAGGCAAGCTTGTTGCTCTCATTGCTTATTGAAAGCGAACTCCGCCTTGAAATTTCATTAGGCAAAACTGAGCTGCTTGGTGCACATTCGGTGAAAAGAGCTTTCTATGTGCAGGTGCCAAATTTTCCGGCAAGTTTTACAGCATCAGATACGCTTGAGCCGCCCGATTTGTTTTATTGTTTGTAAGTAAAGGAATACAGGAGCATAGTGTGTAGCAAGGGCCATCTTCGTCATCCAGTTTCGGAAGAAAGGAAGGGATACAACAATTATCCGGTCAAAACTGGCACTATGTCGCCTCATGATTACTCCCGAAATCTGTGAATTTCAAAATGCACCATTGCTCTCATTACTACAGCGACGCAAGTCCTATACTCGTAAAATAAACCTCTTTTCTAGCTCTGAGGGGGCGCTAGTTCCATGGCAAGGACGTCCAGTGGTTTTCCGAATTAAATTGTTTCTGTCAGTTTTATTGTGCACTGTATATTTTTTTCTGAAATTCACACTTGATTTGGGAACAAGCCCTTGAATGACATACCTTCTAAAAGTGTATAGCATGTGCTAGAAAGTTTAATGAATCGCTGATATATACTATTTATATATATTTGATGTTAACGTATCATTTATCTATTTTGCTTCAGCATGAAGATGATTATATTTGCCATGCCGATCTGCCTGCTTCTTTTCCTTGGACTATTTGTGATCTTGTTCCACGTTGAACGCTTAGGTAAGCAGAGCGCAGTAAAAAAGCGTATAAGAAAACAGTTGTTTTGGTGAACAGCCGGACTAATGAAACGCATTTGCAGTTCATGTACGTACAAGGGATATTCACGATTTACGATTTAAGAATATATTTATAAAACCGTGCACGCAGGAGGAAAAAATGACTTCGTCACTTTTCTACAATGTCGCACCGTGGTCCTAAACATTTTTGGCAAATAACCGGCATTTGGTTTTATCGCGAAGACCTCATCGGTGATTGGAAAATGCTCTGGATACTAATTAGGTTTCTCTGTACGAAAAAAGTAACAACATGTTTTCAAGATCGCCACTTGGATTCTTGGGACGGTGGCGGTCGAGTGCGAAAGAGCAAGAAAAAATAATAATACAAATCGCGCACGGGGGAGAGGAGTTAGAGGAAGAAGGAGGAACGTCTTTGCCTTCAGAGCCGATTGCACTAACCCACTCAAAAACTCGAATAGCACGGTGTCACGGCTCTTCGCCTCACACCAAGGGTAGGTTCTACGCTGCTAATCTAATCTTGTCCAGAAAGTGAACCATCACAATTCGCTTTATCCTCTGTGTATGTGTTTGCGTGTCTTCTAGACTTCGACTGAACTTTGACTTACAAGCAAGCCACGGGTCCTAAACCTCGGCAGATGAAAAGAGAACTGTCTAAACGAGGCCAGGAAGGGAGCCGGAATTGCGCCGAAATTTCACGCACCTCCAAGCTGGGCACTGTCTGTTTAGAGACTCACGGACAGTTGTCGTCGCGCGCCACGTGACTTTCAAAACGTGTGCACGGATAAGGACGCTTCCTCGAACCCCAGTCATGTTCCGAACCTCGAGTCGTTTGCCAGAAATGGGAGCAATGCTTCGGTACACTTGTGAAATAGATAAGAGGCTTCGTTCAGTCACCTCTTTTTTCTTCCACTGTGCTCTGGACTTGTCAAACGCGAACGTAGGGCCAAATTTATGAAGCGCACTTTTTGGTCCTTCGCGACATAGATGTCGCACCTTACTCAACGAAGCCAAATTGGCATATTCCGCGAACTTTCGCCTCCAGCTTTGGGCTTAACGAGTCTATACTCCGTGACAGATCAAGAATTTAGGAGAGGCTCCTGCCACCTCTTTCCACTGGAGCAGAGCCAACGCTGAAATTGAGGCGACCTCCTCTCCGGCGTTCGCTCGAGCTTAGCCTCCTCTGTACTCACAAAGCCTGGCACTTCGACTAAGGAGCCATTGAGAGCGCGGTCGCAGATTTGGAGCGCGAGGATTGGTAGCAGAAAGCATTTTTCGGAAAATCTGTTATTCAGCGCACAGGTTTTGCAGCGGCGAAGACCCGAAGCATTGTTTTCAGACCCGTCGAGAAAAGAAGCGGTAGCGCGAGGAACACGAGGAGCACGAGCGGACAGTCCATCGCTCGAAGAAGTGTGTTTCGGCGTCTCGCCGCAGCGGAGCGCCCGCTACATGCCTCTCTTTTATTTGTTGTCGGCAGCTCTACCTTTGCACTTTCGGCGGCCGCGTCTGGTGGTGATCTGCCAGGATTTGTCAGTACAGAGGAGGCTATGGCTCGAGCTAAAGTAGAAGAAAGGGGCGGAGCTTCCTCTGAACACTTTATGCCTCGTTCACACTTGTCAACCGGCGGCCGGATCCGCGGGAATTCTGACGCCCGGCGACGAAAGCAGGCAGATTTTCCGGCGGAAAGCAAGATCGCTCTGAGACCAATTTTCAACGCCGGAAAAAAGTTTTCGCTCGCCGCAAGCCAATCAGAACGCACGGGGGAAGCGGCGCTTGCTGACGTCAGATCCTGTCCGAGCAGACGGTATTGCAAATGGCGTCCACTATGTCTGTGCCGTCTGTGCCTGTGGCTATACCAGTGTCAGCGGAGCTACTAATAGAAGCGGTGAAAAACCACGTCGTACTTTATGACAAGACGCATGCTCGATACAAAGACAATGATTATAAGGACGAGCTATGGAAGCTAATTGGAACCGAATAGACCAATCTCACCAGCTAGTTTGAGTACGCCACCGCTGTCGCCATGCATCGTGGGAATTGTAGTCTTTCTGCACGCGCGACAACCACACTGGAGGCATGCGCGAGGAGAGCACGAGACTGCACGAACTGTCTCGTGCACGGGCGCCTACCTCTTGTGAACTACAGTTATGGCGGAGTCACGCATGCGTGGAACACTTAGTGAGATCGGTCTATTGGGAACAAGCGGTACGTACTGCGGTGCACACTGCACACACGTTGTTTATTTACTGCATTCTCGTGTTGCGAAGAGGATGCCGCGGATTCGCTCAGCACTGCGGCTGTTACCTATTTTACATCGTAGCCGTAAAGTGTCTGCGCTGCAAGAGAAAGATTGCGGGAGCATATTTTAGTAGCGCGGAGTCTCCATGTATTCTCCCATAGGGCGGGCCGGCTCCTGGAACCTTGAGTACCTCGTGACTCGCGCCGAGCTGCTCTGTCGGCCATGTTGTCGGCGAAACACGCGGATCAAAGGATTGCGCTACTCTGCTCCGTAGGAGCTATATAGTGCTCTAGCGGCAACAAATGTGGACGGCCCGATCTTTTATCGGCGAGCGAATCCAGTCGCCGGCGAGTGCGTATTTCGCAAGTGTGAACTAGCCATTAAGTTGTCACTTTTTCCACAAGGGCGCAGCCATCTTGAATGCCGTCACTTTTGGTATGCGCTAAATTTGATCTATCCACGCCGCACGAAGGTGTTTACGAAAAATATTTGTGATTGTCATACACGGGACTTTCGAACCACCCACGACGCTCAAGTGAAACGTGATATCACTCGTAGAATTAAAGTTATCAAAACATGAAATATAATGATATAATGCGCATTAAAGGTCGCCGTATGTCACAAAAGATTTCACTTTTGCAGAAATTTAGATGGAGGCGGGGATTTGTACCCTCGTCCCTCCGCTTGCGAGCCAGACACATTACCGACTTAACCACGCAGACATTTTTTTTTTATTATTGCCGTTTTTTACAAGTCATTAAATACAGAGTCTCAGGTCAAAAACCGCAGAAATGAAAGTGCTAAAAGCTAATGACCGCCCTTTGGGCTAGCAGTATAAGTTAAGATCGTTTCAAATTCATAACAGTTTCTGCACGTTGAATTCACTCTGGCACAGAGCTCCGTGCTGGGCCAAACAGACACGCTTATACGGCGTGTAGATGGTTGAAAGTGTTGGTTCTTAATTTACGATAAGGAAAGAGGGACATTTAAGACAAACGGACAAGACAGGCTTTCGACTTTCAACAAACGTTTACTGGCTCGACGTCGCCCCTTGAAGCTCGACGGGGGCGTCCGGGGAGGTTGAGAGGGAGGGTGGTGGGTGAGGGGAGCGTGGGCCATGTGGCCCTGCTAGCAGCCACGCGTGCACGGCGTCAGGTGGGGTCTGCATACGTGTCAATCGACACGTCGCTGTTTCACGCAGGCCCGAGTGTCGATGGTGCCCTCTTGAGGAAAGGAGAGAGGAGGGGGCGGGGGCGGAGAAGAGGAGGGAGAAGAAGATGGGCGGCGCCGAGCGGTGCCCTTTGGGGAAGGAAGGGAAGGGGGGGGAAGGCGCGGAGGAAGGAGCCGAAGATACGGAGTTTGACTGTTTCTATGTCTTTGGAGAAACCCTCTCGTCCCGCAGGAGCGAATCTCTCGATCGGAAAGAGAAAGGGATGGGCTGGACAAGTTTGAGACAGAAGATTTGATATGTAGAGACTCAAGGATTTCCCTGCCGAATCGAGATTTGTGCCCGCCGAGAATTTTGGTTTTCGAGAACTGGGGGGTGCACGAGGGGCAGGTTTTTGGCGTGAGCCACGACTGGATGAAAGGAGTCGGGAGAAGGAGACGAGATCTCCTTGGCGTGCTCCCGAAGACGGTCATTCACGCAGCGCCCCGTCAGCCGATGTACTCGGCTCCGCACGCAAAGGGGATACTATACACCTTCTCCCTTGTGCAGGGCCGGAAGCACTGCGCGCGTTTTTTGGTGCATGTGGGTGGGGGTTCTGGGTTGGTAACTC
>JAZHYW010002633.1:0-29643 GCA_037355805.1 Ixodes ricinus
ATACCACCGAAAAAATTACTCGTGAAGGTGATGAGCGGCAGCAACAAGAAAGTTGAGAGGCAGAGTAGCGAATAGATCGAAGAGACCGATAGATTAAACTTATAAGCGGCTGGCGAGGCTGCAGAACAAGAAAGGCGATGGCACCTTAAATGAGAAGAGCTAGCGCTAAGAAGGTTAACTTGAGCGCGGAGTTTTGAGGGTCAACACTAATCATCCTGCCTGTGTTATGGAAACGAGTTAATGCAGCCATTTAAGGTTGGAAAACGACAATGGCTTGTTTCTAGTTAATTTGGAGCAGGTCTGGTAAAACATGTCCTTTCAAAAGTAGTCATGGCAATTTTGACTTCATGCCTGTTGTCGTGCAAAATTGCAGAAGTTGTGCAGCTAGACTCCAAAATGAGCAATATTCAGACCATGTGCTGTGGGAAGGCGAGCCTACCTCTAGGATACAGGATGTCGCAGGAGCATTCAGCAGAAGTTTAGGCATGAAAACAAAAGCCTAGCCAGTCCTACGACATAGCTTACACGATAGCGATCCAAAATAGCAGAACGGCTGAAAAACGCGAAAGATTTTGGAGATCACAATAAAGTGATAAAGATGTTTTGCCTAGAACAGTTTTTTTGGTATTCACTCTATCCCGTGAAGGAAAGTGTTAAACACGTAAGATTGAAAAGAATAAAACACGGAGGACCAAGGCACGAGGACAACCACTTTCTTTCATTTAGCAACGACGTTTATTTTGGGCAGAGACATTGCACCCTGAACGAGACCCCGACTAAGATAGGTTGATAAGGGGAAGGCTAACTGTGAGATGGAAATGGTGATATGGGGGACGGAAGGAAAACTGGGAGATGGAAAGGTGATAAAGGGAAGGAAAACGGGAGATGGAAAGGGTGAAAGGAGATGGAATGAGAGAACCACGAGGCACGGGCATAGCTACCGTGATGGTGTGTATTTACGGGGAGTTGCGAAATTTTTGAAGTTCAGGCCTGATGAATTCTAATTCCCGTCTTGATAAGGTTACTGAGGCCGATGAAACATTGTTTTCCGCGTTCTGGATGAGAAAGGATTCGATGATTTCACGTCCGTGGCGATTGCGGTGTCCCCTCTTGTCTTGGTTCCTGCGAAGTCAGGCGCGCATCCAATGCATTCGTTCGCGTGAACCGCGATCGGATGAATGGGGTTGTCGGTTCTTGAAGTAGCTTCGTTTTCGTGCTCTCTTAAGCGGTCATTGATGCATCGGCCGGTTTGTCCTATGTACTCGGCTCCGCATTTGAGGGGGATCGAGTACACTTTTTCTGTGCAGCAAGTCCGGAAAAGCGTGGCGTGCTTTTTTCGCAAGCCGGCTTGGCTTCTTGTCGGTTGATCATGTTGCTCATGCTTGCCAATTTGAATCTGCTCGAAAAGACAACTTTAGTGTCGTAGCGTGATGCAATGGAACGGATACGATGGGAGGCATTATGAATGTATGGTATGCTGGCTATCCTTCGACTGAAAGGCGGTTTTGTAGTTGGCTTTGGGTTAATAAGTTGGTGGAAAACAGACACGAGGCGTTCCACCGGATATCCGGAACTCAGAAGTCGTCGAGTTTGGCTCTTTATGCTATCTGTTGCCGAATGTTGACAGGATTTCGTTTTGGCTGATGTGATTAACGTCTTGATGATACCGATCTTGACAGTCTTTGAATGAGCACTCTCAAAAGGGAGCACCGGCTTTTCTGAACGCTGACTGAACGCCCAGCAAACGCCTTCGTTGGTTTTTTCAATCGTAGGTCCAGAAACTGCAGCCCTTCCGAGGATGGATCTTCCTTTTGAATTTTAGTGTGCCTCCTGCGCTTTCGAACGAGGCCACGATCACCTCGACTTTATCGGATACAGGGTGAATAATCAGGTAGTCATCCACGTAGCGGACTACAGTGCATTCCGGGCTAGTATTCTTGAGCTTTACCTGTATAGTTCTATCGACATAAGACAGGTAGATTTCACTTAATATGGGTGCAAGGCAAGACCCTATACAGACCCCGGATTTCTGTATCCAGATTTTTCCTTCGTGCTCGATCATTGTTGATTTTAGGTACAGTTGCAGAAGCTCGAGGAAGCCGGAAAGTGACACTCCGGATGAGTTTTGGAAGCTACAGATTCCGTGTTCGGTGATGGCTTCTTCTACGGATTCGAGCAGAGTTGGAATGTCCAAGTTATAGTACATATCTTCTATGTCTAGGGAAAAGAAGTCTAAGTTAGGAGCACCAGTATGAACCGGTTCTAGGGCGTTGATAAGCTCCTGATGAGTTTTTGATTCGATAAGGTTGTGAGGGATGTACGTCGGAAAGGTGTTTCTGGAGAAACGTGGCGAGGTGCTTCTGCCAGCATCCTCCTCGGATAGGCTGCAGTTTCTGGACCTACGATTGAAAAACCAACGAGGCGTTTGCTAGGCGTTCGTCGGCGTTCAGAAAAGCCGGTGCTCCCTTTGAGAGTGCTCATTCAAAGACTGTCAAGATCGGTATCATCAAGACGTTAATCACATCAGCCAAAACGAAATCCTGTCAACATTCGGCAACAGATAGCATAAAGAGCCAAACTCGACGACTTCTGAGTTCCGGATATCCGGTGGAACGCCTCGTGTCTGTTTTCCACCAACTTATTAACCCAAAGCCAACTACAAAACCGCCTTTCAGTCGAAGGATAGCCAGCATACCATACATTCATAATGCCTCCCATCGTATCCGTTCCATTGCATCACGCTACGACACTAAAGTTGTCTTTTCGAGCAGATTCAAATTGGCAAGCATGAGCAACATGATCAACCGACAAGAAGCCAAGCCGGCTTGCGAAAAAGCACGCCACGCTTTTCCGGACTTGCTGCACAGAAAAAGTGTACTCGATCCCCCTCAAATGCGGAGCCGAGTACATAGGACAAACCGGCCGATGCATCAATGACCGCTTAAGAGAGCACGAAAACGAAGCTACTTCAAGAACCGACAACCCCATTCATCCGATCGCGGTTCACGCGAACGAATGCATTGGATGCGCGCCTGACTTCGCAGGAACCAAGACAAGAGGGGGACACCGCAATCGCCACGGACGTGAAATCATCGAATCCTTTCTCATCCAGAACGCGGAAAACAACGTTTCATCGGCCTCAGTAACCTTATCAAGACGGGAATTAGAATTCATCAGGCCTGAACTTGAAAAATTTCGCAACTCCCCGTAAATACACACCATCACGGTAGCTCTGCCCGTGCCTCGTGGTTCTCTCATTCCATCTCCTTTCACCCTTTCCATCTCCCGTTTTCCTTCCCTTTATCACCTTTCCATCTCCGAGTTTTCCTTTCCGTCCCCCATATCACCATTTCCATCTCCCAGTTAGCCTTCCCCTTATCAACCTATCTTAGTCGGGGTCTCGTTCAGGGTGCAATGTCTCTGCCCAAAATAAACGTCGTTGCTAAATGAAAGAAAGTGGTTGTCCTGTGCTTGTCCTCCGTGTTTTATTCTTTCAATTTTATGTATTCATGTTCAACCCGCTCGCCTTCACCAGTCCTTCAATCACCGTGAGCTTTGTCCTGTCCTGTCCCTGGAGCAAGAATCTGCGCCATGTTCGACCCGACTACGTTTTACCAAGCTGCCATTTTTATATCAAGACAGAACCTACTTCGACTCCGTCTCCGGACCCTCGGATTTTATTTGCGGAAGAACACCATTCACCCTTCGGTGCACCAAGCCCTTGGATTCAACAGCCAGAACTGGACAACCAGCCACAAGATAATGCAACTATCCCGCAAGGAAGTTTCCCGAGAATTGAGCGTCACATCAGCAGTGCAGCATAGCTTCATGGACAAGTTGTTTGGTCCAGCCTACGTGAAACATCCTTCCTACATATTTCTGCAGCAGGCCGCCAAAGAACTTTTGGAGTCGTCCTGGACCAAGATTGTCGCCCAATTCAATCTGCAAAGCCGTTCGCAAGCCCCTACAACCAAGTTCGCCCCACCGACCTACCTAACAGATGCCAAACTGTCCTCTGACACAGAGGCTCTTCTTTCAAAAGGACCTAAGTTCGCACCAGATCTTCCGGTCTCGAAGGTTGACCACCTGGCAGCCGTCCACCAGGTTGCAGCAGTCATACCGGAACAAGAACGACAGGAATTCCTGGGGGCAGCGACCCGTTCAGTCTGCTACCATCCAGCCCCCCGGCCAAAGGCAAGTGTCAACATTCGGTCTGCAGTAGCGGAAATTCGAGAAAAAAACCTCAAGCTCCTCCAGGCGGATAAAACAGGAGGTTTCGTAGTAATTGATGACGAAATGTACAAAACGAAAGCCAAAGCCGCAGTCGAAAAGAACTTCACAGCGATTAAGAAGAGGCCTTCAGGATCCCTCCGCAGCAAACTGAAAGAACTATGCGTTCTGCTAAACCTACCGAAAATGAAAAATTTGGTAACAGCTCCTGCCAACCAGTATCTGCAAGTATTCTTCGCCGCTAAAACGCATAAGCCGGACGTCCCCCTCCGCACAATAGTATCTGAGAGAGGATGCTGGCAGAAGCACCTCGCCACGTTTCTCCAGAAACACCTTTCCGACGTACATCCCTCACAACCTTATCGAATCAAAAACTCTCAGGAGCTTATCAACGCCCTAGAACCGGTTCATACTGGTGCTCCTAACTTAGACTTCTTTTCCCTAGACATAGAAGATATGTACTATAACTTGGACATTCCAACTCTGCTCGAATCCGTAGAAGAAGCCATCACCGAACACGGAATCTGTAGCTTCCAAAACTCATCCGGAGTGTCACTTTCCGGCTTCCTCGAGCTTCTGCAACTGTACCTAAAATCAACAATGATCGAGCACGAAGGAAAAATCTGGATACAGAAATCCGGGGTGTGTATAGGGTCTTGCCTTGCACCCATATTAAGTGAAATCTACCTGTCTTATGTCGATAGAACCATACAGGTAAAGCTCAAGAATACTAGCCCGGAATGCACTGTAGTCCGCTACGTGGATGACTACCTGATTATTCACCCTGTATCCGATAAAGTCGAGGTGATCGTGGCCTCGTTCGAAAGCGCAGGAGGCACACTAAAATTCAAAAAGGAAGATCCATCCTCGGAAGGGCTGCAGTTTCTGGACCTACGATTGAAAAAACCAACGAAGGCGTTTGCTGGGCGTTCAGTCAGCGTTCAGAAAAGCCGGTGCTCCCTTTTGAGAGTGCTCATTCAAAGACCGTCAAGATCGGTATCATCAAGACGTTAATCACATCAGCTAAAACGAAATCCTGTCAACATTCGGCAACAGATAGCATAAAGAGCCAAACTCGACGACTCCTGAGTTCCGGATATCCGGTGGAACGCCTCGTGTCTGTTTTCCACCAACTTATTAACCCAAAGCCAACTACAAAACCGCCTTTCAGTCGAAGGATAGCCAGCATACCATACATTCATAATGCCTCCCATCGTATCCGTTCCATTGCTTCACGCTATGACACTAAAGTTGTCTTTTCCAGTAGATTCAAATTGGCAAGCATGTGCAACATGATCAACCGACAAGAAGCCAAGCCGGCTTGCGAAAAAAGCACGCCACGCTTTTCCGGACTTGCTGCACAGAAAAAGTTTACTCGATCCCCCTCAAATGCGGAGCCGAGTACATAGGACAAACCGGCCGATGTATCAATGACCGCTTAAGAGAGCACCAAAACGAAGCTACTTCAAGAACCGACAACCCCATTCATCCGATCGCGGTTCACGCGAACGAATGCATTGGATGCGCGCCTGACTTCGCAGGAACCAAGACAAGAGGGGACACCGCAATCGCCACGGACGTGAAATCATCGAATCCTTCCTCATCCAAAACGCAGAAAACAACGTTTCATCGGCCTCAGTAACCTTATCAAGACGGGAATTAGAATTCATCAGGCCGGAACTTGAAAAATTTCGCAACTCCCCGTAAATACACACCATCACGGTAGCGCTGCCCGTGCCTCGTGGTTCTCTCATCCCATCTCCTTTCACCCTTTCCATCTCCCGTTTTCCTTCCCTTTATCATCTTTCCATCTCCGAGTTTTCCTTTCCGTCCCCCATATCACCCTTTCCATCTCCCAGCTAGCCTTCCCCTTATCAACCTATCTTAGTCGGGGTCTCGTTCAGGGTGCAATGTCTCTGCCCAAAATAAACGTCGTTGCTAAATGAAAGAAAGTGGTTGTCCTGTGCTTGTCCTCCGTGTTTTATTCTTTCAATTTTATGTATTCATGTTCAACCCGCTCGCCTTCACCAGTGTTAAACACAAATCCGATTTGACGACTGCTGAGAAAGCTGCGGAGTTTGCCGACGCATACGAGTAGCGACACCATCTAAGCCACTGCGATAAGTTTATTGAAGAAGAAAACCCGAAGAGCGGATGTAGTAAAGCGAAAACCAGGAAACGAAAGTTGAATTATACTTTAGCAAAACTAAAAAAAAACGCCCTAACCGAGGATGTAAACATCTAGCAACGGCAACTAGTTGTGAACCAAGAAAACCCACCATGTCTTACATCTGCCATCGACCAGGCCACATTTCACTGATGTGTCGAAACAAAAAAGCGTTGTTTCAAAATCAGGTCACTCGAGACATGATACAAAACCTAAAGCATGCTCGCTTCTGTTTTATAAGCATGACATTTGCGAGCAAATAAAAGACAACTTGATTAAGCCAGGCGGAATAAGGCAGTGTGAGCGTAGATGCAGTTCGTTCATCGACTCGACTGAAGTAGCCACGAAAGAGACCCCCCCCCCCCAACGTGCGCCGTGTCTAAAGTTAAATCCATCTATGTTAAGCCAGAGATGCCAGGTTCCTGCAGGTTGCGTTTGACAGTAGGAAAACATATTATATTTGTTAGTAACATTTTGCTCACTACGCTTTTAAATATTACGCATCTAATTATAACTTTTAAGGTTAACGTCAGTTTTAGTGTGTTCAGTGTGAACGCGATTTCTTTAGAAATGGTTCAGATCCATACTTAGAATGAACCTGTTTCGAAAACGATGGAGCTTTAGTTTGAAATGCGTAAACTAATGTCACCTGTGCAGTAAAGCTAAATCCATCGTATTCGCAGCAGAATACACATGGCAGCTTAATAATATTTTCTCAGAAGTTTCGACATTTTAACCACAAGCTCAAACTTCTTTAAAAATGGTAACAAATGGAAACTACGGAAAGTGGGGTCATTTTCTCTTCTAAAATTTTGCAGTATATTAATGTAAACCTGTATATTCTTAAGGTTTAGTTCTGTCCGACGAACACCTGGTTGTCGAGGAGATAAACGCCGTCCTTTGTGAACGTTTTCTTTATGATCATTGTTAGCGTCATATCGGATGTTCGAGAACAAATGCGTGAGGGGCTCAGCAGGAACAAACTGAAGGCTTGGCGGCTTTCTGGGGTTCGGGTCTGGCGCCTGTTTTTCCTGCTGTCTCGGTTTTTGCCCTGTCGTTTGTTCAGGATTCTCCTCAGCCGCGGTGTTCCTGATGTATTTTCATCGGCCAGTTGGAGGCTGGCACTGCTGAAAGGGACCACCGCGCCGCCGGGGAAGCTCTTACGTTCCTACCGCGACGAGGCCGTGCTCGAATCACGGTGCACTTTCAGGGACGGTCTGCAACACCTTCGCTCTGAAGAGACCCTCTCGAAGACCAGGAACGAAGGTTTTGAAACACGGCCGAAGTAACCAACGTCAGTGGGCCTTCGTCTTCCTCTTTCTCCAACATCAAGAGAAGCTGCTGCTGCGGTAACATATACCTCCGCGCCAATGAGAATAGCTGTTGGACCTCATCGTAATCGAAGGCAAAAGCCGCCACCAATCTCACCAGTATCCCACCTGTGACGCAACATCGTACCGTTATCACGGCTATATATATGGGGAACCCGCGGACTCGCGCTGCGGAGGCGGAACGGTACTTCCCATCGGACGCAATCATCATCAAATCATGTCCCATTAAAACATCGCGACCACATAGTCCAAACCCGGTCTCCACCATGTCCGTCCCCCAGCTCTTAACAACGCTTTCGTGTCTTCATTCCCGTGGCTCTTCGAGTGCGTCTGGTAGTCTGCTTACGGATGATGTTTGGAGTGGATGCGCTCAGTCGACGCAGTTGTGCTGGTTCTGCTCTCGTGTCAAGGCAGTTCACCTGCGACGTTTATCTGGTTGGAGGGTGAAAGCACCTCATGCCTCGTCGCGGATTGCATGTGGATTATCCGAAAAGGTTTCTGGTGGTGACGGCCGATATACGGGCGAGACGGGCAGTCTGTGGTTCTTCGTTTTAGCAACCCAGATTGTCAGTGCCCAAGCCTACGAAACTGGAGCCTAAAAGCGCCGACTCGCTAGTTTGTTGGAGTAATTTGTGATTTAGTCTAAGACAATGAACCTATTTATTAGCATTCGGGTGTGTCAGTGCCGATAAATAATTATAAGCGCGCATCGACATTTGCATTGCATGAATTCTGTTTCAATAAAAAATGTTCTCAGGTTTATTGTGTTTTTCGTATGACAATTGACTTTTCTTTTATTAAAATAACTCTAATAGGCCTAATTTTGGATACCATAACTCAAAGAAACAATTTCTTATTCGACGTTTTCAATAGCGCGGTAGGAACTTGTAGAGAAAGTATAAAGTAGTCGAGGTTTCGTTTCAGTAGAATAAAAAAAATGAACTTTTATAGATCCTTTGCGCTCCCTATGTTTAATTGTCTTTAGTGGCACTGAAGCGTCTAGTAATATTCCCGTGAATTGAGTCAAAATATTTGCATATCTATGCAATAGCATATTGAGCCATTTCGGCTTTTTAATCCTGGATGTTTCGTTTGAATGTTTCAGGAAAAGCTATGTTAAAAGGCCCTTTAACCCACAAAAGTACTGTCATGGTTACGGGGAGACAGTTCAGAGGTTAAAGTTGAGCCTCCAATAATATATATAGTGTGGAACAAGCGAATTCGACGCTGTTAAAAAAGCCGGAAAAATTTGCGCCAGCACCTAGAAAGCTCGAACTTTCAGGGACGTACACAAAGCAGCTCGGTTTTATGTAGTAATGTTTTAAGAGGTAGTTCTTTTTATATAAAAAATACCTGCAAAAGACTTGTAAAAAATCAACGAGAGGCGCGTTTGCGGACGACCGACTTAGCGACGCTATTCAATTCCGATGTCATCTGCCGATATCGCAGCAAACAGACGACGCACTCTTGTCCGCTCGCTGTGCGTACCAGGAGATGGCGCTGCAAGTGCATAGCTTCGCTAACTTGGTCGTCGGGGAACGCGCCCGATGTTGACCTAGGCAAGCTTGTTGCTCTCATTGCTTATTGAAAGCGAACTCCGCCTTGAAATTTCATTAGGCGAAACTGATCTGCTTGGTGCACATTCGGTGAAAAGAGCTTTCTATGTGCAGGTGCCAAATTTTCCGGCAAGTTTTACAGCATCAGATACGCTTGAGCCGCCCGATTTGCTTTATTGTTTGTAAGTAAAGGAATACAGGAGCATAGTGTGTAGCAAGGGCCATCTTCGTCATCCAGTTTCGGAAGAAAGGAAGGGATACAACAATTATCCGGTCAAAACTGGCACTATGTCGCCTCATGATTACTCCCGAAATCTGTGAATTTCAAAATGCACCATTGCTCTCATTACTACAGCGACGCAAGTCCTATACTCGTAAATAAACCTCTTTTCTAGCTCTGAGGGGGCGCTAGTTCCATGGCAAGGACGTCCAGTGGTTTTCCGAATTAAATTGTTTCTGTCAGTTTTTTTGTGCACTGTATATTTTTTTCTGAAATTCACACTTTGATTTGGGAACAAGCCCTTGAATGACATACCTTCTAAAAGTGTATAGCATGTGCTAGAAAGTTTATTGAATCGCTGATATATACTATTTATATATATTTGATGTTAACGTATCATTTATCTATTTTGCTTCAGCATGAAGATGATTATATTTGCCATGCCGATCTGCCTGCTTCTTTTCCTTGGACTATTTGTGATCTTGTTCCACGTTGAACGCTTAGGTAAGCAGAGCGCAGTAAAAAAGCGTATAAGAAAACAGTTGTTTTGGTGAACAGCCGGACTAATGAAACGCATTTGCAGTTCATGTACGTACAAGAGATATTCACGATTTACGATTTAAGAATATATTTATAAAACCGTGCACGCAGGAGGAAAAAATGACTTGTCACCTTTTCTACAATGTCGCACCGTGGTCCTAAACATTTTGGCAAATAACCGGCATTTGGTTTTATCGCGAAGACACCATCGGTGATTGGAAAATGCTCTGGATACTAATTAGGTTTCTCTGTGCGAAAAAAGTAACAACATGTTTTCAAGATCGCCACTTGGATTCTTGGGACGGTGGCGGTCGAGTGCGAAAGAGCAAGAAACAAATAATCATACAAATCGCGCACGGGGGAAGAGGAGTTAGAGGAAGAAGGAGGAACGTCTTTGCCTTCAGAGCCGATTGCACTAACCCACTCAAAAACTCGAATAGCATGGTGTCAATCAATCAATCAATCGGTTTATTTTCGTCTATATAGTGCAGACGACAGGGCATGGGCAAAAAGCCAGCAGATGTTGGAACCCGATGGACACCTTGTTACCTAGCTAGAGCGGATAAGCAAATTGTAAGAAAATGTAAACAAAATAGATAATCATATAGCAGGAAGACGAGAGTAAAAAAACAAAAAAACATGTAGACACTTGCAACCGGGGAAAAAGAACACTGATATCATAAGGTACTATACAAAAATAAGTGAGCTACAAAAATATACTTTTGATGGCACGAAGGGTGTTAGTGTTTCTATGGTGAAGTTGTTGCTCCTTAGATTGTTCAATATTGATGGGAGGTGGTGTCTCAACATCTGCGTTCCATAGTTTGTTCTGCTGTATGGTACCCTACCAGATATCCCCATTGCAGTAGAGTAAAAATGATACTTTGAGCTAGACCAGCGATCTCTTGAAATAAAGGATTATTCAGTTTAATGCCCGCTGTGTATCTTAAAATTATTGTGTAGTCATACAGGTTGGTAACTGGACATAATAGCAGGAGACTTAAAAAGGGCTGTGTTACGAATCATATGGGCGTGACAATGCTCCCGTATGGCCTTTTCTGCAGAGACATGAAGATTGTTTATAGTGGGTTAATGTTGTAGTTCCCCAAACCAGATGACAATAATTCTAGATGTGAAGAAATAGAGAGTTGTATAAAGGAGTTTAATTTTTACTGGGAGGTCAAAGCGCCACCGTTAAGCAGATACCAACGGCCTTCGAAATCTGCGAATAGAGACCTTCAATGTGAAAATCCCATGACAGATTTTCCTGAAGAATTACGCCTAGGGTTTTAGTACTTAGGTACTATTTCAATGATGGAGGGCCCAAGAACAAGGTTGTAGTCAAAAACCATAGACTTATTCTTCGGTTTAAAAACACGCCAGTTTTGGAAGTGTGTAATAGGGAGTGAATTTACAGAGCTCCATTTGTAGAAGCGGAGTCAAAGTATGATTTCCGACTTGCGCGAGATTTACCTTATCTTAGGTGAGAAAAAATAAACTAGTGTCATCGGCGTGCATAACATAAGTTGCCTCCGTACTAATTTTAATAATATCATTGATATATATATTAAAAGTAGGGGACCCAGTATACTTCCTAGAGGACTTCGGCAGGTTAATGAGTGTACACTTGAACGCTGATTGTCGGTGAAAACACACTGTTGACGAAATTTAAATATGAAGACCACAACGTCAAGAGTTACCCCACGAAAGCCGTAGACTCAAGCTTTTTAAGTAGAGTGATATGATTAATACGGCTCACGGCTCTTCTGCCTCACACCAAGGGTAGGTTCTACGCTGCTTATCTAATCTTGTCTAGAAAGTGAACCATCACAATTCGTTTACCCTCTGTATGTGTTTGCGTGTCTTCTAGACTTCGGCTTAACTGACTTACAAGCAAGCCGGGTCCCTAAACCCGAAGACGAAAGAGAACTGTCTAAACGAGGCCAGGAAGGGCCGGAGTTGCAGAAATTTACGCACCTCCAAGCTGGGCACTGTCTTTCTTAGAGACTCACGGACAGTTGTCGTCGCGCGCCACGTGACCTTCAAAGCGTGTCGCACAGATGAGGACGCTTCCTTAACCCAGTCACGTTCCGAATTTCGAGTCGTTTGCCAGAAATGTGAGCAATGCTTCGGTACACTTTGTGAAATAGATAAGAGTCTTCGTTCAGTCACCCTCTTTTTCTTCCACTGTGCTCCGGACTTGTCAAACGTGAACGTAGGGCCAAATCTATGAAACGCACTTTTGGTCCTTCGCGACATAGATGTCGCACCTTTCTCAACGAAGCCAAATTGGCATATTCCGCAAACTTTCGCCTCCAGCTTTGGGCTTAACGAGTCTATACTCCGTGACAGATCAAGAATTTTGGGGAGGCTCCTGCCACCTCTTTCCACTGGAGCAGAGCCAACGCTGAAATTGAGGCGACCTCCTCTCCGGGGTTCGCTCGAGCTTAGCCTCCTCTGTACTCACAAAGCCTGGCACTTCTACTAAGGAGCCATTGAGAGCGCGCTCGCAGATATGGAGCGCGAGGATTGGTAGCAGAAAGCATTTTTCTGAAAACCTGTTATTCAGCGCACAGGTTTTGCAGCGGCGAAGACCCGAAGCATTGTTTTCAGACCCTTCGAGAAAAGAAGCGGTAGCGCGAGGAACTCTAGGAGCATGAGCGGACAGTCCATCACTCGAAGGAATGTGTTCCGGCGTCTCGCCGCAGCGGAGCGCCCGCTTTAATGCCTCTCTTTTATTTGTTGTCGGCAGCTCTAACTTTGCACTTTCGGCGGCCGCGTCTGGTGGTGATCTGCCAGGATTTGTCAGTACAGAGGAGGCTATGGCTCGAGCTAAAGTAGAAGAAAGGGGGCGGAACTTCCTCTGAACACTTTATGCCTCGTTCACACTTGTCAACCGGCGGCCGGATCCGGGCGAATTCTGACGCCCGGCGACGAAAGCAGGCAGATTTTCTGGCGGAAAGCAAGATCACTCTGGGACCAATTTTCAACGCCGGAAAAAAGTTTTCGCTCGCCGGAAGCCAATCAGATGCACGGGGGAAGTGGCGCTTGCTGACGTCAGATCCTGTCCGAGCAGGCGGTATTGCAAATGGCGTCCACTATGTCTGTTCCGTCTGTGCCTGTGGCTATACCAGTAGTCAGCGGAGCTACTAATAGAACCGGTGAAAAACCACGTCGTACTTTATGACAAGACGCATGCTCGATACAAAGACAATGATTATAAGGACGACCTATGGAAGCTAATTGGAACCGAATAGACCGATCTCACCAGCTATTTTGAGTACGCCACCGCTGTCGCCATGCATCGTGGGAATTTTAGTCTTTCTGCACGCGCGAAAACCACACCGGAGGCATGCGCGAGGAGAGCACTAGACTGCACGAATTGTCTCGTGCACGGGTGCCTACCTCTTGTGAACTACAGTTATGGCGGAGTCACGCATGCCATGGAACACTTAGTGAGATTGGTCTATTGGGAACAAGCGGCACGTAAGGCGGTGCACACTGCACACACGTTGTTTATTTACTGCATTCTCGTTTTGCGAAGAGGATGCCGCGGATTCGCTCAGCACTGCGGCCGTTACCTATTTTACATCGTAGACGTAAAGTGTCCGCGCTGCAAGAGAAAGATTGCGGGAGCATATTTGGGTAGCGTGGAGTCTCTATGTATTCTCCCATAGGGTGGGCCGGCTCCTGGAACCTTGAGTACCTCGTGACTCGAGCCGAGCTGCTCTGTCGGCCATGTTGTCGGCGAAACACGCGGATCAAAGGATTGCACTACTCTGCTCCGTAGGAGCTATATTGTGCGCTAGCGGAAACAAATGTGAACGGCCCGATTTTTATCGGCGAGCGAATCGGCGAGCGATTTTTATCGGCACCGAGTGCGTATTTCGCAAGTGTAAACATCCTTTAAGTTATCACTTTTTCCACAAGGGCGCAGCCATCTTGAATGCCGTCACTTTTGGTATGCGGTAAATTTGATCTATCCACGCCGCTCGAAGGTGTTTACGAAAAAAAAAAATGTGTGATTTTCAGACACACTTGATTTGCCTCACCTATATTTTCTCGGATATTCCAGGTTAAAACATTTTATTAACGTTTCGTCCCACATATCAGACAAGGTATATGTATAGATGGTAGCGAAGCTTCCATAGAAGCCCATAGGCGCAAAAATGGCGGCTCATGGGGCGCAGCGCCATCTGTGAGATGCGCGGCATTGTCATTAGTCATGCTCGCCTGTGACGTCCCGGAAGTGACGCTTTAATAAAAAGAAACACGAAATGACGCAATTTCCTCATGATTGTGACGTCACGATTCTTTTGGCGCGAAATTTAAATGATTTTCGCCGGTGGCGCGAAATTGAAATGCTTTTTTTTCAGATGTTCTACATGTCTGCGCCAGTACCGTCCTTCATCCCTTGCTTCACGCGTCATAGCCTTGCTTGTATCAATCACTTCCATGTAATGTCTAATGCAAAAGAATCAGTTTTTTTATCAGTTCTGGAAACCACCAATAAGTTACTACCCTTTTCAACTAAGCAGGGTATTACAGCACGCCTATGAAGGCATACTTATTGTTGTAACTATGGCTTGTTTGCCAAGACAGACAAAACGGCACAAGCTTGGTTTACACAATTTATTATATACGAACTTAGAAGACCACCACAGGACACTTAAAGATAAATATATGGTGTTCAAAACATGGTGAAAAGAAGTTTGGACAACTCTATGCACGCACCTAATAGCCTTGCTTAATACTCTCAACAGGAGGCACGTTTACGCATTTATATTGCACTGTTCACGTTGAGAGATCGTAATTAGATTTAACCATATCAATCACAGGTGGAAGTGCGGGGCCATGGATGTATTTCTGCATTTGAATGACCACTTGAATTAATGCTTCAAGAGATTGGAAATTGATACCTTTTTTTATAGTACATGCGCTCGCCATAAACATATTGTGTTCCACAGCTTGACTCTCTATGTGAGCGCTAGTACGCAAGAAACTGCTACAAATGGACAGGAAAAAAAAGCATTGGAAAAAGGTTATCAATTTGCTCTGTTGCCAATTGTTAGCACCATACTGACTCACTGATTTAACTTTCATCACAGTTTGATCTGATTTTGTATACCTCAGACAACCAAACAATAATCCAGGTTTATATTTCAAGTCGTCACTACTGCACAAGTACACATCGAAACCAACTCTTGTTCTCACACACTCTTCAATCATGCGCAGGGTTGCACAGGGTGTGTAGGGTGTCTACCAACCTGAAAAGCCTAAATTCTCAAGAAAATCGGATTATAATCGGATTATATTGAAAGAACAGCGTAATATCAAGGAAACCATAAAAAAATTCCTAGTCAGTAAGAATGATAAGTGAAAGTGAAACGGCAGCGTGCATCGAAGCCCGATGATTGTATCGTGGTGCCGCTGCATTGAATAACGTTGCCCGACACGTCACTAGGCAGTGCAGGCCACTAAGTACTCCCTGAACCGAAGTAACGGTCAACATTCTATCGAAATAGTCAGGAAAACCTTGGGAAAATTGGGGAATTCGGAATAAGTGATTTCGTAGACACTTTGTCCTATTATTCAAGTGAACGACGTCATCTAGCACTATACAGTGAGGGTCGAATGAATCTAACATATTTTAAATTACAAAAAAACAGAAAAACTTTGCTTGCCGCGACACTGAAATTTTGATATTGATCCATGGAAAACTCAAGTTCATCTAGCTGAACCTACACGTTAATTCCAGTGTCTGAGAATGCGAAACTGACTTTTACAGTTTATTTAAAGTATGCTATATTCATTTGATTATCTCTGTAGACAGTTTCTGGCAGGGCATCTGATAATTTAGAGTAATGTACTCGCACAATCTGGTATGCTAGCGCGAACATTGAATACAACATATAAGACAAACTAAAGGCAATTCCTGACCTTGGGCATAACGCAAGTGTTGTCTCATCTGCACAACCCCTGGACTTGTTGCTTGGTTTTGCGTCTCACAACTGCATCAAGGCGCTCAGTATATTTTTTCGGGCAAACCAATGAGGTCGGACCCTTGCAAACAAAGCAAATAAATCATTATAGACATCTTCACAGCAGAGAGCCAGCAGCATTTCGACCTTCTCATAAAGAGTGATGCACAACGCCTTCCCAACGCCTTCTTTTAAAACCAGACGGTCAATAGACGCCACAAAAACCTTCTCACAAGCTTGAACGAAGGAAACAAAGCAAGGTGAAGGGACGGAGAAGGCTTCCAAAGTCTCCTTCAGCCGTTCCTTTCACACTCAAATAAAACAACATTTTTCTCTCAACAGAAAAGTGGCATTCTTGATTTGCAATTCACATTGCTGAGTTGCAAATCAACCATTGCTTACAGTAACCGAAACCCTTAGGGCTGTGAAAGTACAAGCCCAAGACAAAGGCTTTGTTCTGGCTGCACCACCGCCTGCCGAACCTGCTTGCATTGCTCATCTTCAGCTGAGCTTCCACAAGGGCAGCAACGGCTGGAGACACAACGCTACGTACACTCTCAACTATCTCAGTGACAGTCTGCATATGACGCCGTCGCTGCAGTCGTTGCTGGAGTCTCCTCTTGTAGCTTCCGAAGCTGTCGAAGTTTGGCCCTCAACACCTCCATTTTGCCCTTGAAATCGGTACGGGTGGTACAAGACCCTGCAAGGGGAAAGCAAAAGCAATTATTAAACTCTTCGAGAAACAATGAAAGGAGCAATGCACCTCCACTGTAAAAAAATGTGGAAGTACAAGTAAGCTTTGTGCACAATGAGAGATACCTACGTTGGTGAGAAACTGCAGAAGTCGAAGTCACCGAAGCATCATAATCGGTAGGGGAAGGTTCGGGCGCCCACTCATCGTTTTCTCCAGAAGGCAGACCATGTCCATCCACCGCGTATGTGTAATCCACTACCAAAAACAAAGCGAAGGAAACAAAGTGACAGAGTGGTTGCAAAAAGCTGAACCAGCTACAGCTTGTCAAGTACTACGCAACAAAGTAATCTTCAAAGACTGTCCTAAACAATGCACACTATCAAAACTAACCATGAACTCTGGGTTGGAGGGCAAGTTATCGCGCTACAGGTCAGAGCCGTGAGACTGCTTCCCACATCTGCAAAGCAATGACGAGGCAAATAAAAATTCGGTCAAAAATATCGATCATTGCATTGTTTCAGGATGTTCCTGCGGCATGTGACAAGCTAGATTAAAAACATGGCCATACATGTTTCGCATGTTTCCCAGAAAGCACAAGTACTGGGACACACACTCTATCCATAGAAGGGATCGCTACTACGCGACAGTCCAAAATATATAAGAGACATGGCCTGCAACACTTCTTCAGCCAATATGCAATATGCTTTCACCTTGTTCCGTAGTGCGGTGTGACACCGTGATGATGTGGGTGCAGCGAGTGCTGCTGCTGCTGGCCGGTGTGGGCTCGCCACTCGCCGATCAATTGGCCAGGGCTGCTGCTCTGGACGACATCTCCGGCACCTAAGAAAAGTTCATTTGCAAAATATGCAAACACGTTATGTACACTGAAACAGTTCCTTGTATCTGCATGTGAAATACCTTCTGAATAAGCTTATGTTCTCAGTCATAATGAAAACAAGATTTCGGGCTCACCTTCAGTGGTCAAATATGCTGGTATTGCATCACGACGCAGCCTTCCAAAATAAAGAAACGCAGAGGGCTTGAAGTGCACTGGAGCATACCACCCGCTCTTGCAGCTGCTGCGGTAAGTCTTGTTCTGTAGGCTTGCGTTCCGGCCAGAACTGAGCCCAGACCCTCCGCCTGAATGTGAAGCAGTGTGATTACTTTACATCACCCTGGGCTAAACTGGAGCGGGCCGAAAAGCCTTCAGTGGACATTTAAGAAAGGAGCAAGATTAAACAATAATATTAGGGATAAACATTCTGACATCATTGTACCTGGTCTCCCTTCTGGGTCCAGCAAACGCCATGAGCGCGGAGCACACCCAAGGGCACACCTCTGTGCCCATGAGGTCAGATAGGTTCACAACGCAGAAGATTATTACGAGATTCCCGATCGCATCCACAGTAAGTATACCTAATAGTCGCCAGCATGTTAGAAGGACGACACCAACCACGTTTCAAGCAGAAAGAATGTTTTAGTGTTATTCCTCACCAAATATGAAAGTTGGTGAAAATTGAAGTGTTAAGTCATTTTTTCTTTTAGGTTTTTGTGGTCGCGCTAGCGTTTCAGCAGAGGCCACGCAAATCCGCCACTAATATCTGAGATTAGTTTTGTCTCGCGCAACTTGGTATGAAAACTGGGCCCAAAAATGTTCGATCAACGGGTGCCTATTACTAAATGAGCATGCATGTAGGCCCATAGAAGAGGTCAAGAGCTTACCAGACATCACCGGACAACGGACATCACACATGGCTGCAGAGGACACAGCTAAAAGTTTCACCTTGCAGAGTCCACAGGAAAGCGATGAAGTGTGATGTAAGCGGTGCAGTCATCCTTGGGCGTCGCGCTGCCGAGCGGCCGCCTCTCTTACATGCGGCAAGCTCATCGTCCCGACGAACGGAGCCTTGAACGCGCCCGGCAGGCGCTCGACGACAAAACCCGCAGAACGGCAGAATAGGCTTTAACCAGTACAAACCGTTCTGCAATCGGATACGTGAAAACTTAAGACCACGAATTGTTAAACGATTACCGTGAGGGTTTGCGGGAGCTACAGAAAAAGCAGGCACACGGGCAAACGCAAACGTGCAACGCGAGGGACAGGCGTATCCAGGACTGCGAGCTGCTGCCCGCTGGCGTAAACACCCGTAATAGCGACGTTGCAGGGGTCGCAACAAGTGTGCGAAACATAATACATGTTAAACACTAACTCAAAACATTCACCGAACTGAACATGTTTAGACTAAGTTATTATGAATAAATGATACTTTCATTTAAAGCAAACTATACAAAACACCGAAATGTGTCTTTAAAATTTATCAGCTTAGTGTTTCGCCGCGCAAAACACAGTCGCTGCGGTAGCGCAGCCTCCAGGGATGACGCTGACGATTGGTTTTGGGCCGCTTTTTGCTCCACTTTCGCGACCTACATGAATTGACCTTGTATCAGATACAGGACCTACGTGACTGAGAAACGAGAGGAAATAGAAAAACGTCTATAGAGCTCATAGTCCGACCAGAGCCGACGCAAGGTCTGATCGAGATAAATAAGAAGCGCCAGAAGGGCATCGTCATGGCGCTCGTCGTTTCCGAGCGTTTGTTATCAGCGGCGTTGAAACGTGATGGCGCCAGTATGTCAATAGCCCCCAACCACGTCCGGTTTTGAACTAGACGGCGGGTTTCGAAGATAATAATGCAATTAAATGCAATTTCGAAGCATTTCTGAATTGAAATATTGCTGCGTCGCATAAGCCACCGCGTGCGGCGTGAGCAAACCAGACGAACAGCCGGTGGCAGCGTATCAACGTCTTTATTCGGTTGCGTCTGCAATATATAGTTTTCTGAGCGGGAGGAGGATACGGAAAGGGTGAGGCAAAGGGGAGAGGAGGAACGACGGGGTACCGACTATCTCTTGTGTCGGCGAACGGAATAAAAGAAGTCAGCATGCGCGGGAATGACAATGCAGAAATCAAAAGCTAGTGACAATACAACAAATATGCACGCTATATTTTGGGAATGGCCTCTCATAGCACTGTCAGACATAATTCACTATTCTCTTAAAAGGATGATGAGTGAAATATTAAAAAATATACTAGAACCGGAAGCGTGCCGGGGCTGTCCATTAAATGGCGCCACTGAGTTTGTTGCCAAACAAAAAAGGGCGAATAGCCAGTGATTGCAAACGTTCAAGGAAATGCTATGGCAATACACTTTTGGCGACATACTTATTTTTGGAGTACATTTGTTTCGAAACGTACACGTCCTTCCGCAATCGCCTAATGTGAAAAAATGAAAAAAAGATCAAGATTAATGTTAAATGTTTACTCGAAGAATTCATGGAATGTATGTTTAGTGTCACACTTAAATGAACGCTGTCTATGTTAGCATCCTCAGAAAGAGTGAATGTTTTTGCTCTTTTTAAAGCGATATTTTTAAGCAGCTCGTTTCGCAGAAAACGTCAGCATTGGTGGCGTGGAACCTGAACATCCTGATTAGTTGCTAGGGTCATGCCGTCAAAGCCACACGTACTTGGGCGGGACTTTCGAACCACCCACGACGCTCAAGTGAAACGTGATATCACGCGTAGAATTAAAGTTATCAAAACATGACATATAATGCGAATTAAAGGTCGCCGCATGTCACAAAAAGATTTCACTTTTGCAGAAGTTTAGGTGGAGGCGGGATTTGAACCCTCGTCCCTTCGCTTGCGAGCCAGACACGTTACCGACTAAACCACGCAGACAATTTTTTTTATTATTGCCGTTTTTTACAAGCCATTAAATACAAGTCTGAGGTCAAAAACAGCAGAAATGACAGTGCTAAAAGCTACCGGCCACCCTTTGGGCTAGCAGTATAAGTTAAGATCGTTTCAAATTCATAACAGTTTCTACACGTTGAATTCACTCTGGCACAGAGCTCCGTGCTGGGCCAAACAGACACGCTTATATGGCTTGGAGACGAACGGGGGTTTATACGTTCAGCTATCGCGTTCCACTCTTAAAGGATAAGCTTTATGGGCCTCCTGTAATTTTTTTTAATTTTTGAACCACTTCTTTAGGCTTTCCTGCAGTGTACGCCAACTCAACTTTTAAAGTCACGACACAGCCGTGGCGCTGTTGTCGGCACTGCGCATGCGTAGACGCGTCGCCTCACGCGAATCTGGCATAAGCTGATGCGCAGGCTTGTTTGTAAATTGCGTGATTGTGTGTGTGATTTCGTTTATGGTCCTATGGGAAATACGTCGAAGGTTGTTTTGATTTATACATAGAGCCTAGGATTACTATATTTGTACCTGGGTTTTATCCACTCCTGGGTATGTTTAAACAGTGGCAGTAGTCAGCCGAAGACGTCTTGTGTGTCCGCCCTAGAAGATAAATTTAGACTCTTCAATACGACCGCTAGCCTTGCATCCTTGTCGTGCACCACATCGTAGAGATGCCCGACAACTCAAAGGTACGGCGCTCATTCAGATGGAGATGAGCAGGGGTGGCGATTAGGTAATACCAATAAATGTGTTGTCAACTCAAGCAAAAAGCAAGTTTTGCAGATTTTTCATACGCAGCGCCAAATAAATTTTACAAACGTTGCTTGTCGGATAAAAAAGCATTGATTTAGCGTTTGAAACGTGTGTTTTTATAAGATAACACATATATACTATAAAATGCACTAAGAAATGCCTTAATTATCCTCATAAAGGCAAAAATAGTAAAACATCGCGAGAAACCGGACTTTTTTTAATACGGTACTCAAAATGAAAACGAGTATAAAAGGCAAGGAATGAACATGACGTCATCTTTAGTGGATTGCTGTCTGCTTCAGTTTGCAACAAAACACTAGCACCAGTTGAACCTCTAGCGTACAGTATAATAACTCTATGGTAAGACGCTGCCAGAGGCGCTGGTGGTGATGCTGACCTAAGATCGGCGGCGCGGCATGGATTCACTAGTGACGACTTTGGAGGAAAGGCGCTCACCATGTCGTCTAAGTGGTATGAATTGCACTTAAGATTCCCGGGTTCTACAACGCAAGCTTTTGCACCAAGTGCTTTGAGCTACGGTGTTTGAACGCACTTGGCCTCCGGTTCCGTTTGATAGAGGTGGCATACACTGCTCCTAGCGATTTTCTTACGCTTCTTGCATGATATGCACAGAGGGCGTCGACTCCACATCTGAGCCGGTATTGGACATTACTCAATCTGACGGTGACTCCAAGGGTTCCTCCACGTCGCCGCCACAACGACCCAGACCCACGACAACAACAGCGAAATCGATAAATACTACGGTGAGAGCAACAACTAACACAACGATTACAAAGCCGCCTACAAAGCCGAGTTCAATGCCAACTACAAAAGCAGCAACAACTCCAACAACAGCAAGGACTACGGCACCTAGTAAGTTACAGCGAAGCCCGCCTCTCTCCAAAGGTTCCTCTTAGCTTAGAGCGACATCGGTGTCCTTAGCTCAGTTTATTAGAGGCTGTAATCGATATGCGAATAACCAACGAAAAATAGCACAACGTTTAGAAAAAGTAAGAGTTGTTCCTAGCTGTGGACAAACGAGTGTATTTACGGAAAGTAAATCATAAACATAGTTTCGTTGAGGCTAGTTCATAGACATGCAACCGCTTCCGATAGAGTTCCTTAGATAATATTCTGATCCCTTAGAACAAGACACCACCTATCGGGTAGGTGTTTAACCCTTCGGATTCCCGTATATATCATATAGTTTGCTCATCATTTTGTTTTATAGGCTTGAGAATGATTTTACAATGTTTGAAATGAACAACTCTCACAAATAGCACATATATTCGATCTCGCCAACGCTGGAAAACACTCGGTCTGAGGAAATGTAATTCCATGGCAACTTTTTTTTATAAATATTGATAGTGTGCCAGTGTTATCTTGTCGCAAGAGATCAATGAAGTCGCTCTTCAGCAGAATTGCGTGAACCAGTACCTAACCATCTACTTGCAACGTCTTTGCGACAAACAACCCGATTATGTTGGTTATTCAATAGACGGCGTGTAACTTTTAACACAGAATGTGTTTGGAGAGGCAAATAGAGCCTTTTCAAGATTCAGTGCCATATGGTGGCTCAAATTCTATTTGGTTTTTAACTGTACTAATGACAATAATCGACCTGCTGTGTGCAGTATTCTACCAGGCACCAGCACTTCCACTAGACAAAGGCAGTCAAGAATGCGTGTTTTTTTATACAATTCCTTCTGGATCTTTTAGTTTCGACAGTGACAAATATACAACCGGTAAGGACCAAGCACCGACCAACATTGACGCCGTGATAAATATTATACATCAAGGGGCTTTAGAGTCGATTATGTACCGCCAAAACAATAAATGAACCCGAGTTAGTAATTTAAGCGTACGCAGCTCTTGTGTTCAAATCCTGCGTCGCATCGTACTAACATCTCGAATGTAAAGGCCTCATGACATCCCCTTTGGAGCACCTTCAACTTCTTCCATCATCAGTAACCAGAAGGCTGCCATTAGTACCACACATATGCCATTCCTCAGATGATGATAGCGATCAAAGAGTGTAGACTGAACTTCGAAAAGGGTATATTCTATGAAAAACCGGTCATGTTCCAGCGTTGTTTCCGGCGTCAAACTCCACGATCAGTTCGAACGGTAAATAGTTTAGGGTGATAAAGTGTTTAAGCCAATAATGGCCATATCAAAAAAACATAAGGACACACCCCACAGGAATTGAGCCCCCGACCAAGTGCTTATTAGCCGAGCTAAGTGGCGAAGGTGTTTTAAAAGCAACTGGCGAGAGTGCAGATCTGTGACAAGCAGCACCGCTCAGCGAAATTTCATGTAACATTTACACAAGCTTCACCATGCTGTCAAACACCGGGGAATATACAATCTGATGAGCGCACTCCACACCCCTTTTATGTGGTTAACGAAAATTCTTCTGTATGTATGTTTTTACAACCTGAGGTTAGTCTGACTCAACGGGCAACTTGTCTCTCGGTTGCTGGTGAGCAATGAAGCCAGTGCAGTGCAACCACTGGCCTGGTGTCTTAAAAGTTCGTCACGCAGCAGTGATACACGACTGTATGCCGTTACGATGCTCATCCAGATTGAAAAGGGCAGGTGTGGAGATCGAACCCGTGTGGTTAACGAGTAAGACTGATGTGAGCGGGGCCATGGCCTTGAGAGTTCTTTGCGTACAAGGCACTCCTTTGCTCTTGTTCAACGCTGGTTTGACCAGCAGAAGGAGCGTATTGCAGATCATCTCCAGAGCACCGCAAGAAGGTAATGATAAAGAGCCGTTTATGATGGTGATATCATCGCCATGGACGTTGATGACGACGATGAAAGGAAGATTTACCAGGTTACCGCGGCGCTACGTTTTAAACCTCGGAGATGAATGCCTTGGGAGTGGCCATCTATTTTGAGTGGGGCACATTGTACAACCACCTTCCTTCACCGAAGTGCACAACCATACCCCTAGACCGACCGGACTCCAGAACTTTACCATCTGAAAAGTCTACTTCAGTCAAACCGGCGCCTTTTTATCCGGGCTCCAAGCAGAGCAAGCTTGATTATGGTGATTTTTTGCACTATACCTGCGCCACCACGCCGCAGAGACAACCGCGAGCTCTCCTCATAACTAGAAATGGTCGGAGGATAAACTGGCGTGTAGAGAATCTTGGAGGCCATGGCGATGCAAACACACCGAAAATTCCACACTATGCCGCTCAACAAATTTGTGCTCCCGGAACTTTGTCGGTATAAGCATAGCTTGTAAATTTATTTTATTTGGAGTTCATATATGTCTCCCAATTTTATAGCACTTGTGTTCCTGCCTTAAAAATGCGATGCAATCATTTTCTCTACTTTCAATATATACAGCTTAGAATTATTGCGTGACATTTATATCCTATGAGACGCATGTTTTTTGTTTTGTTTTGTTTTTACTCTACTCAAGGGCAGTTGCCCCGAAAATGTCCCCGCAAAACCAGTACAGGTTTATCCCCACAACTAGCGACCAGCACGAGAGGCCACATGACTTCGAGAGGATTATGTGCCATCAACGTTTTTAACAAAGCCAAGCGTTGTTAAGGCCCTTCTATTTCCGCCATCCGAGCGATTGGGTACGATAAGCTACACGAATGCATGTCGTGGCTTTGATTGTCACGAGCCGAAATTGAATGCCTACGCAGTTTTGTGTCGGCCGTATGAGCAGCATTTAAATAACTTCACAGAGGAGATCGCAAAACTTGATGATGCATTCATGGGGATCGCATGGTTGGCATTGTCACAACAGCTCCGTCATCAAGTTGGGTGAAGGAGAGACTGAAAGAAAATGTCCTATTTTATCGTTGGAATTCCACCACGACCAAGACGCTTCTTCGAGTAATCTTGGGTCTCAGCAGTTCAAGTAGACTGGTATGAAGAGATAATTGCATTTCTACCCTGTACCATTGCACGGCCCCTCTAATTACAAATGAACCACGTAACTAATAAAAAGAATGTATCTCTATTTCAGTATCGCATTGGGAATATAGAACTGTCAAGAACAGAAACGTTCAAGTACGCAGGGGTAACGATAAGTCAAAACTTAAAATGGCAACTAATGTTGTAAACATCTGCGCGGCTGCGTATAGGATATTATGCGGCGCTTAGACATAAACTTACAAATAGCAATAAGGAAATAAGACTTACAGCATAAAAAACACTAATACGACCTACTCTAAAGTACTTGCTTCGGTCGTTTGGGACCCCGCAACCAAAACCGACATAAACAGGCTTGAGAGAATACAGAAGAAGGCAGCACGTTTTATAACTTCAGATTACAGATCAACGTCCTCTGTAACAGAAATGTTGTTGAATGCTTGTGGACTTGAACCCTGAGCGCTAAGGAGAAAAATTGCACGGTTAAAGCTTTCGTTTTTGATTTATCATGGCCAAGTAAAAATCAACCGCGACATTTATTTTTAGGAACATTACCAACGGATCCAAGCTAGATTAAATCATTCTAGAGCATTGCAGTCATATATGGCCAGAATTGATGTTTTCAAGTATTCATTTTTGCAACTCACGGTCAACGATTGGAAAAAACTCTCGAGAGTGTATTGTAAATCACAGCGATATTTCAATGTTTGAGGATGCTGTTAGACTTCTTTACTGTGTTTAAAACGTAAGCATATCATACTCAGTCGTTCATTTTTCTTGTCTTTCAAGTTAAATATGTATATATCCGCGTGATTTTTTTAATGTTGTATTGATATTTGTCTCTATATTGTCTTCTTCTTTTATCAGTTCGAATGTACACGGCACGTCCTTTCGATTATTGTTTATTGGGGTCAGCATATTGTTATTGTTAAAGTGACTATACTTTTTTGTGCGTGCATTTAGTTTCTTTCTTTCTTTCTTTCTCTTCTTTTTCGTCGCGCTATGGGCGCGTCTTACGTTATATTTCATAAGCACGGTATTTTTCCGAAATCTTTATTGGAGATATGAACTGTATTGCTTTGCTTTATGTTGTTCCTCCCTGCCACGGCCCACGGGCCAGTGACTATTATGTATAAATAAATAAATAAATAAATAAATAAATAAATACAGACGACAGCGCAGTCAATAAACACGAGTAGTTTTGAGACCTCTCGCAAGTCACAAAGCTTGCTCTGTCTCAATGCTCTCTCCACATCTCGATGTTGGAAAAAGGTTACTTTATTTCTCTCCAGTAAGAGCATAACACGACTGCTGTAGGTAACAGGTTAAGAAAACAGTAAATGATTTTACTACAGCGTAGGGTTTTGCGGTTGAAAAAAACTTGTTTGCATGCACCGCCAATGCCCGGCATATCACAAAGAGCGCGTTCTTGAGAAGTACCACGTAGAGGAAAACGTCTGCGAATTACGTCGTCGTTAGCGAATGCCCGACCCGCCCCAAGCGGAAAACACGCTGAAACTGGACGATTCACTGCAAAGCGGCACAGCGTCCGTCTTCAGACGCCACGTATAGCGTGGCGCTCCCTGTGAGACGCTGCTTGATGCACTGTTGGCTAGGCTCACGCCAGGTTTTAGCCCCGAGATGAACACAAGCGTCACTGCGGTCGCCGCACCCTGATTGGGTGAGGTGTACCGCGACGTCAGAGGAAGGATTCCGCTTCGCAATCTCGTATCCGGGTCGTTTCCGTGCCCCGGGTTCCTAGTTTGGCCGTTGTGTGCCGCAAGCACTTTCAGGAGCGGGACCTCGTTTACCCGGTGTACAAAACACTGGGTTAAGCCGATACCGACGTTCTTCCGTACCTTTCATAAGCGTGCTTGTCACATTTACCTTTATAATTGGGTTACAAATCCCCAAAGCTATCGGCGGAAGCAATTCCGCCGATGAACCTCCCTGTTGGTCCACACGACACAAGTCGATCGTGCGAGGGGTCGGTGAAGCGGCGGCGTAAGTGTTTCAGACGCTGGAAATTTGTTCCTTGCATGTTCATGATTTAGGAGAATATAACATACCGCTTTGCAGGCATTTGAAATGACATTGATATCAAAGGCCTTTGGGCGGTCGGCAAATCAGATCGCGACCCCGACTCTGCGCGTGACACTCTGCATGCGCTTGGTTCGCAGTAGTTTTAAAAGCTCTGGATCCGAAGGCCTTTGAAATGCTCGTGGAACAGGGTTTTACCTAAATGTAGCTTCTTCATGAATTAATGATATAGTTCGCACACGTTGGAGGCAAGTTTTTTTTAGAAGATGCACAATTACTGGAAATTAGTTTGTATATTGTAGCAGAAAAAACGGCCAAATTGCGCTCAGTTGCCTGTATGAGATGTATTGGACTGCCCAAAATAGGCGCAGCAATCGTACCGTAATTTGGAATGTTTATACTTTTTTTAAATTACTTCTTTATGGTACCCTTGGGTATTCAGAAAATACACCGTTTATTTTGAATTGTTCTTTCCAATTAAAAGATAGACTGATGCAAGTTCGCAGAAGCTTTCTCAGTCTCCAAACTCCCTACTGTTGGACTCTCTGACAGCAGCGGAAAACAGGAGGAACAGCAAGCATTCGAACAGCTGTCCAGTGGTAGATGCTGCAGTACTAGTAAAAAATGTGAAACCTGTGAAGGGTGAAAGTTTGCGTGAAAAAAGCTTGTGGTGTTTTAGCTTCAGGACAATTTGATTTCGCTAAAATTTCAATTTTAGAGCGTAACGAGCTAGACACCTTCACTCACGTTTGTTGTATATTATTCGAAGGATGATATAAACAAGTCCACAGATACCACCAGTGGAGTCCATTGAAATACATTCCGAATCCATCAAAAGTCAAATGCGAGCAATGTATATAAATAAATGTTCCTTCTTTCATCGCCCCAGTATTTGGACTGTCTCACTTGTGATTCTCGCTCCATGGCCCAGACTATATATAACATGTTACTCAAGCAGCATGCAGCTTTTTCTGCTTCGGTGTTTTCCTTTAAAAACAGAAATAAAAAGCACGAAATAGTATGCATAACCTACCAATTAATCCAGATCTTTAGCAGCATTCACTGTGTGTGTTTTGTAAATATATAGTGATGCTCTTGCAGCTGTGTAAATATTTCTTTATTTTCATACACCAGCTGCGAATCATGCTTTGCCTGCCCTGTCAACCGTGCCTGAAATGTCGGTTGAAGTTTCGCCTGCAGCTATGACCTATACCTCAATAAAGCCACATATGAAAATTTACACTTTCTACGAAAAACGCGCTCAAAAACCAAAATGAATAAAAACGAGCGCGCCGACAGCTAACGTCGTCACAACCTCCGCAGGGCGAGCAGGCGAGCCAGGGAAAACTTCTGTCCTTGCCGTGACATCAGCTTGGTTCGCCGTAAGGGGGCGCCACGCGAACTTCTCGGGGCTAATAGGCAGCAGTTTTTTCCTATCCTTTTACTTCCTTCCTGCCCTTATCTGTCATTCTTCTTGGTTTTCCTCCCCATCTGTCCCCTTTCCGCTCATTGCCTTCCATCCTTCTCCACCGACTTCCAAACACATACCTGTTCCTCGCTCATCCTCTCCCTCTTTCTTCACGTGATACACCAAGTCAGTTTCCCCACTGAAGTACGGGTAACGTGACAAACCGAATTTCTCTCCCCGTTCCTAACTCCTTCCTTTACTCGCCCCCACTCTCTTCAACCTTTTACAGTGCTTTCTCCTCTCCTCCTCTGACTCCCTTCCCCTCCATTTCCTCCCGCTCACTCTTCCTGTTTCCGTCACCCCTCCCTCTTTGTCTCCCTCCACCCTCCCCTTCCCTGGTCGAGATACACAGAAATGCAGTTTCCCCAAAATTGATAAAAATATAGGTTCGTGACTCCCAGAACAACTCTTTAATGACTCCTAAACAATGTAATACTTAATACAAAAAGGAATCAATAGAGCAACATATCTCAAAGAAGCATAATATGATTCTCATCGGATTGATCCCGTTTCTGAAGCAAGAGAATACCACGCCAGGATAAACGTTTATGCGAATTCATTTTTTGCTAACATGAAACTGAAACACTTATTGAAAAAAAACAATGAGTTAGAGGTGAAATCTGGCGTTTTTTATTATGAATCTAAATATCATGTTCCTTTTCTCCGAAGATGTAAATAAACGCGAGAAAACACAAAAATCCTCCAACCACAATTAACGTCACACTAGGATCTTCGGGTGGCCAAGCGTGTGTCACTCGCATGGGCAGCGAGGGCAGTTGCAGCTTACCGGGTATATTCCCCTGCACTGACACCAGTCGTGACGTCTCTTTTTCCTTTTTACCTTTTTGCAAACAGCAAGAGTGCGCGTGCATAGCTTTGATAGGCGCTGAAAATACGTGAGAGCGGAGATTCCGAAAAGTCCTAATGTTACCGCGCACAGGGCCGAGCAAGCCGCGCCCGGTCACGAAATTCTAGAAGATGCGTGTTGATTCTTACTC